>JACAXG010000476.1:81750-127033 GCA_018881555.1 Amblyornis subalaris | reverse complement strand
TTCAACAGAATCGCTTTATTTAGCACACATGAGCTTTTTATATGTTTTGCTGTTTACAATTTAGGATCAAAACTATGCAGCCAGGCAGGACACTAACCACTAACCAACATGCAAACAAGAGGCAGAGCAGGATATTTCTTGTTCTTATCGCAAACATTCTCACAGATCCCTTACAGTCACAGCCCTGTGTTTGGAGATGCTAATTAAAACATTCTCACATAAGTATTTATGGCTGGTCATGATGCTTTGGTATGCGCTCTCATGCAGATGTTAAGGTTGAACAGCAGTCACATCTACACTGGAGCCTCACCCTTTTCCAGTGCAGCCTGGATCAGTCTGTGGCAAATGGTGGGACTGTTTCCACCCCTGTGTGGCCTGCACTCTGCTGCTAAAGGAGTGGAGAAAAACCCATTAGCAATGTCAATGGTGGCACCACTTTGCTGCCTCGGACTCCAGTTTGTACTGGAATTCCCGCATGTTTGCCATGGCAGCACTCAGTGGTGATGTGACTTTGTTCAGGCCACAATACTTTACTGTCAGTCTCCACTCTCCATTGTATTTATGCACTGGCCCTATAGGATTATTAAAGTGTAAGCAAGTCTTGCTGACCACTCCCCAGGTCTCCAGTTCACAAATCATCTCGTTGATTGGGATCACACAGTCCTGGTTCCTGTGGTGTTGTTAACGATGCACTGTCATGGATGTGATAGATACCTGTTGTTCTTCGACCCTCAGCAGTCCCACAGCAGAAGTGTCCTCTGAGAAACCAGGCAAGGTATTCAGCTGTCTAATTTCCTCTGTCTGCACAGCAGCTATCCCAAAAGCCCAATGATGCCCTTTTGGGTCCTTGAAATACCCGCTTCTAATGTAATGTAACAGGACCTTTCAGCCCTGAGACAGCAAAAAGCTTATCTACTTCTACCATGGCTAAGTCAAGCTGGAATAGCTTGCCTTATGGTGAGTTTTGTCGGCTGAAAACATCCTTAGCTAGCTATAAACATCCTGTCCTGAATGAATGGGAAAGGATAAGCAAGAATTCGTGACTGACAGACACAGCACTTTTACAATCTATAAAAGACCACTATAATTTTCATAAAATCAGAAATCTCTTACACACTCTGAGTGTGTGGAGAGTTCTCGAAGTCGAGACTTTGGCCTTGAGTTACTCTTCCAGAAGTTGAGTGAAAATGGGACTTTTGTACACCACTGTCATTCGTTGGTAAGTTACAGTGGCTCCTAATCTATACTATTTCTTCGCTAGCTGTAATATAGGTACCTTTATTATGATGCACTGTCTTGTATATGAACCTACTAGTAGTGTTTCTTTTATTTATCCTGTGTAGTAAGAATTCTGTTTAAAGTCTTATGTCTGTTTTTCTTGTGTCAATTCAAAAAATAATTTATTTTGTAATAGACCTTGTGGTATATGAATGCAAGAGACACAAGCTGAGAGCAAGTGAATCTGTATTTTGCAAAGTCAAGACAGTATTTATACATTTTAGTGTGAGAAACAGTGTGAGAAACTATTCAGCAGTTTTTTCAAGGGCCAGTTGCAGGCCCATAATAAATCCATTGGTTTGACAGTTTGTTAGTTTCTTCTCAGGGCCAGGTCAGCAAAACAGGATGCTTTTCCTGCTTTCAGGTTTTTGTGAGATAAGCATTTTTCTTCCTGGTAGTAGAGGATGGCTTCTTGTGCAATCCCACATCTCCCCCTATTGTTTTTATCGGGTTCATAGCTATAACTAAGGTAACCATGACTTGTTTTTTCGTGCTTTTAACAGCTCTGATTATGTTGAAAAGGACAAGACAGAAGATTAAAAAGGATATCATTGCTAGACAACCCAGTCCAATGAAAACCCAAACTCGTAAATTTATTCCTGAAAACCAATTTTTTGGATTCAGCCAAGAGAGATAATTTTTCAGATCTGTTAATATTTTTTGTTCCTGCAGACTTTTTAAGGTTTTAAGTTGATCCTTCAATTGAGTGTGAACTGACTGAATATTCTGTTGCAAGGTTTTATCTAAGGCCTGTTGGAGATGGTTCTTAACTGACTCCCAATTCTGTTCCATGTCATTCCATGGAAGAGGAGTGACACATAAAGAATTATGGATATGTTCCCAGTGACAGGGTAGGGACAGACAAGTTTTTTGGACCTCAACTCTCTCGCCTATCCATAAAAGAGCACTTTCCAGAGCATCTAATCTGGCCATTATTTCTTTATCAATCAATTTCTTTATCTTGTGTGGGGGCAATAGCCTCCAGCGGTGTTGATAGCAGCAGTGATCTCTCAGCCTTGGTAAATGTTAAGCCTTGGGAAAGATAAGTATGCAGAGTAAGGTGTGAGCCGACACCCTGATAAGAAGGCGACTCCTTAAGCCTCACTCCTGTCTGCTAACATGTAACAGAATGCTGACTAAGGACATTGTATGCAAGATGTGCTGCTGGGGAGGACAGGGGGTTATGAAAAGGGTAGTTAATTGTTTGTACAATAGTATAAAAGGCATTGGTGCCTGGAATAGTGGCTTTGCTTGCACCCAGCTGAGTCCGTTTCTCAATCGCTGACATATGGTGACCCCGTTTGAGGAGTCGATAATTCGCCTATCTGCACGTCCATCGGTGAGCCCCACAGAACTGAAGCGCTGCTGAAAGGAAGCAGGAACCGGCCGGTATTCAATCCCTTCGAAATTGGAGGTGAGCTGTGGGGAGCATGGGAGCTGGAATGTCCTCCCCTGAACGTCATGTTTTCGAAGTAATGATCCGTTTACTCAAGAAACATATCTCCACAGATACAGGACCTAAGTGGATCCCTGCAAAAAAATGTCCGTCCATTCCGGGAGAAAGAACCAACACCACCTGAAGGTGACGAGGCAGAGTCTTGATGTCCCTAGCATCCGCTGTGTACTAGAGTGAAGAAAGTGTCCCAGACCAACGACTGAGAAGGACTGTATTGTGCTACCCACCCTTTATAGGTGGTATTGTACAGCGACGTTTCAGGGGGCTTTGTGTGCTAGGTGCAACCCCCCATGCCGCACGGTGGCAATTGGACGACACAATTCCAAATATACCATCCACGGTTTAGATTGTGGTTGGAGATACTTCCCATCTTTGGGAAATCCCAGAGCATAAATGGCAAAAAATCAAGGAACAATGTGCATGCCAATATGGCTTTGGCTATTAATATCAATATCCAGCCCTTTTGCTCGTCCCTGGCCTGTTAATCAACCAAGAACAAATGTATGGGTAACTTTGGCTAATGTAACCCGACAGGACACTCTGTGCCTGGCCACAGCCTCTCTTGAAAACCCATTTTCCACCTGTCTTGTTGGTTTGCCTTTAGATACTTGGCCGGAACCCTCCAGTGCTAAACTGATCCTTTCCTCAAGTAATCATGCTGATGCTTGGGACCAGTGGGTCCCATATCTTCCCACTACAGCCCTGGAACCACAAGAAATAGAGCTCTTGGGGTCCATGAAAATGGACCTTTGCATCAGATTTAGTTACTCTGGGACAAACCAATCTAAAGTATGGGATGTATCTCCACACCAATCTATACTTATGAATGAAAGTGCTTACTGTAACTATATATCCCCAATTATTTCTCACTCCACGAATGCTCTGCTGTCTTTACCAGCGGGGGTGTTTTTTATGTGTGGGGACAGGGCTTGGGCAGCTATCCCATCCCATATTAAGGGAGGTCCTTGCAGTTTGGGACGGCTCTCACTATTAACACCTAATACATCTATGATTTTGCAGCATAAGCGACTGCAGAGAGACAAGCGTGGCATCCATGCCTTTGCTTCTGACTGATGAAACCTTAGATTTTTGGCCGTTGGGTATACGCTGGGCTGCATCTTTTTTTGTTCCAAACGTAGCAGCTGCAAAAGCACTGGGATTGCTGGATAAATTAGGTTGCTGGTAAGCTCGACAAACTAATGCTACCTCACTTGCTTTAGCAGGATTGCTGACTGATGTTGATTCAGTAAGGCACGCTACCCTGAAGAATTGAGCTGCTACTGACTTCTTGCTTTTAGCGCATGGGCATGGATGTGACGATTTTGATGGAATGTGCTGCATGAACCTTTCAGACCATTCAGAGTCTATCCATGCAAGTATTAGGTCGTTGCAGGATGGGGTTTCTAAATTACGAGAAACAGAAGCAGCAGATTGCCTTACAAATTTGTTTGGCAACTGGCAGCTTGCTGGATGGCTCAAGAATTTGCTTAAGCTGGGAATATATGCTTTGGGAGTATTGCTATGCATAGTTGTTTGTATTCCTTGCCTTCTCCAATGCGTGCAGTGCTTGGTGGACAAGTCTATAAAGCAAATTTTAATTGTAGAACAGGAAGGGAGAGGTGTGGGGGCAATAGCCCCCAGCAGTGTTGATAGCAGCAGTGATCTCTTAGCCTTGGTAAATGTTAAGCCTTGGGAAAGATAAGTATGCAGAGTAAGGTGTGAGCCGACACCCTGATAAGAAGGCAACTCCTTAAGCCTCACTCCTGTCTGCTAACATGTAACAGAATGCTGACCAAGGACATTGTATGCAAGATGATGTGCTGCTGGGGAGGACAGGGGGTTATGAAAAGGGTAGTTAATTGTTTGTACAATGGTAGAAAAGGCATTGGTGCCTGGAATAAAGTGGCTTTGCTTGCACCCAGCTGAGTCCGTTTCTCAATCGCCGACATTCTTGTGTTTGTAATTCTTTTGTGACATTAGTTAAAGCTTGCCCCACAGTGTGGGCAGTTTAAATGGAATGAGTTAAGGCAGTGACAGCCACAGAAGCTGTGGTTAATACTATCACAGCAGAAACAATAGCAAAAATTAGCCAACCCAGAAATCTGTGAACCTGTTTCTTACTCGTTTGGATTTCCTCTTTGATTAGTCAAGCTAATTGTGAAAGGCTGTTTTGTCCTTCCCAAGCTCTAGTCAGATTTACAGGTACCCAGATTTCAGATCATCTTTTAAATGGAAGGACAGAATAGTTACACATCTCTTCATAGGTTACACATGATTTGAAAACAAAAGAATCAGCAGATAAAAAATACAAACCATTTCTATAATCTATCAAAAAATCATTAGCTAAAGCAAAGACATACAAGTGTGAATACAAGTTATTAGTAATTGGTCTTCTAGCAGCGTTAAGTTAGCAATTGTAGCATTCTTATCCAATTTTACTTGGTGTATCTTATTGCCAAAGACAGGTAACAACATTTTCCACAAATTTTTTTGCACACGGGACTGGTTATTATCTAAATAATATTGAATTAATGATTCGGCCATCCCACCATCATGCCAAACAATACTGCCGTTTGCCTTTTGGGATGGAAAAATGTTTGAATTGGTCTCATTTTCTCTAAATATACCATGTGGTCCCCAATCAATTACCCTCCCATACTGTAAGAATTGTTGTTGTGGCTGTTGTCCCATACATGATGTCCATTCCAAAAACCATATATTGGAAATGGGTGTGAAACAACATTTGGGGAAATGTGGTGGAGTGGCATCCACAGACTTGTTGGAGGTAGACAGAATGGCTGGCAATGTAATAGCAGTCAATTTTCTTGCAGTCTCCGAGTGTACATAGATTAAATGTAATTGCCTAGAAAAGTTAGCACAAGGTAAAGGTAAAGAGGTACTTGTTTGATTCCACATAAAGCATATAGGCAGAAAATCAGTAACAAACGTAGTATTATTAATATATGTATTTACAATATCCTGATCTAGGGGAGGAAGCCAAGTTCCTCCTACCCATTCTCTTCTATTGTTGCTGAGGGGGGTTCTGGGTCCCACCAAGTCAGAGGATGAAAAATTGGCGGCTGAATTTTGTGGGCCCAGTAGATTCTTCCTTCCGCCACTTGATGGCAGCATAGCAGTAGAAAGATGACAAGACTAATTTTTGTTGTCCTTGACTTTGTTTGATGTATCTTGCCGGGAGCCAATATGGTCCTGTAGGTAAAGAAACACATCTGTAACCTCTCCCTCAAGCTAACAGTGGAACTGGAGCTTTCCACTGACTGCTATGTACATCTTTGTATGTAACTTCTGGAAAAACTCCTTCTCCATCAGCGGTCTGACCTAGGCCTCTTTGATAGGCTGTTAAGTCATCTCTTGTGGAGAGATTTAAAAAATTTAAAACATAGGTTGCTTTGTCAAGCTGCTCTTGAGGGAGCATTCGTATCGGGTTCCCCCTTTTTTGTTTTTGTAGCACGTTTTTCAATGTGTAATGTGCCCTTTCCACTATGGCTTGTCCCAGTGGGGAATGGGGAATACCTGTAACATGTTTGATCCCCCAAGTGTGAAAAAACTCTTGTGTTTTTTGAGATGTATATGCAGGTCCATTATCTGTTTTTATCTGTCGAGGCACACCCATAGTCGTGAAGGCATGCATCCAATGTCGGGTGGCATCTCTCGATTTCTCACCTTTATATGCTGTTGCTACTATGAATCCTGAAAAAGTATCAATGGAAACATGGACATATTTAAAAGTCCCAAAGCTCGATATGTGTGTTACATCTGTTTGCCAAATGTCATTAAGTTTTAACCCTTGTGGGTTTGTCCTTAATATTTGTGGCAAAGAAAAAGTCTGTTGACATTGTGAGCAAGTATTCACTACATCCCGTGCTTGTGGCAAAGTTAAACTGAAATGTTTGGCTAGAGCTCCAGCATTTTGATGATAGAAACCATAAGAAAGTTTTGCCTGCCCTAATTTTTGTGGTACAGTGACTGTCATAGCAAGGGCATCTGCTCTCGCATTACCTTCCACTATAGGTCCAACCAGAGTGGTGTGTGACCTAAGATGCAGAATGTAATATTCATGAGACCTGTGAAGTAAAAAGTTATACAAGGTGGTTAATAACACAAAAAGATCCTTGTTTGAGACTTCTTTCAAGAATGAATGCTCAATTCTCTCAACGATTCCTGTAACATAAAGAGACTCACAGACAATGTTAATAGGTTCCTGTGAAAAAAGGTGAAATGCTTCTACCACAGCTGCTAGTTTGACTAGCTGGGTAGATCCAGGTTGAAAGGTTATCGAATGTTCCCACTGTCCCTTATCATTTTTCCACAGGGTGACAGCTTTGTGTGTCTTTCCTGATCCATCAGTGAAAAGTGTCTTTTCCTCAGGGATGGGTGTTTTTGACTGTAATTGCCACGGTTGGAAGGGAAGGTCCTTAAAGGACTGTAGCAATACATGTCGAGGCATCGAATTAATAAACTGTCCATTATAGTCCGCAAAAGCAATTTAAAATGGCAGTGAATTTCTGAATAGATTTTCTAATTCTGTCACAGTAATAGGAAGATGTATTACTGCTGGATCATATCCTGTCAGGCTCTGACAGCAGCCGAATAAGCATCTCAAGTTGGATGGTTACAGTTTTTGTGAAAGTGTGCGGCAAAAAAATCCACTCTAATAGCCAGAGATGATGTTCCTGTACATCACATTGTCCAATGAGAGGATAAGGTTGAAAAGATTGTAGAATTAGGAACAACCATAAAGGCAAATTCGGGTTCCGACACGTGGCAAAGGATTTATTAATCTTGTCACTCACATGTGCCAACACCTCTTGGGCAGTCTTTTTTAATTGCCTAGGGGAGGAAAGATCTGGGTTCCCCTTTAACAAATGAAATAGAGGGGATAATTCTTCTGTGGTGATTCCCAAAAAAGGGCGAATCCAATTGATAGTGCCTAAGAGCTTTTGGAAATCGTTCAATGTGTGTATGTCGGTTTTTAAGGTTACTGGCTGTGGGGTGACTGTTGTCTCTAATAATTTGAAACCCAGGTATTTCCAGGAAGGTTCTGTTTGGATTTTTTCTGCAGCTACGTGTTACTTTTAAAGCAGCAAGACAGTCGCGTAGTAACAAAGAACTTCCAGAAGCAATTAAAATATTGTCCATGTAGTGATACATCAAAACAGATGGATATTTTTACAACACTGGTTGTATTGCTGAGTGAATGAAGAACTGACAGATAGTAGGGCTGTTTTTCATACCTTTAGGTAGCACAACCCACTGGTATTGTTCCATGAGGGTTTCATGATTGACAGAGAGTAAGGAAAGGCAAATTTATGTGCATGGTCAGGATGTAAAGGAATTGTAAAAAAGCAGTCTTTTAAATCAGTTATCGCTAATTCCCAATGTTCTGGAATCATTGTGGGATTAGGTATTCCTGGCTGTAATGCTCCCATTGGTGAAATGACTGCATTGATTGCCGTGAGAGCCTGTAAAAGCCTCCACTTTCCTGATTTCTTAGGAATAACGAAAATAGGTGTGTTCCATGGACTTGTGGAAGGAACTATGTGACCCAAACRTAATTGTTCTTGTACAAGRGTTCTGGCTTGATGAAGCCACTCRTTTTTCRGGGGCCATTGGTYTATCCAGATCGGCTTGTTTGAAAGTCAAGTCAATTTAAGAAGCAGCTTTTCATCAATGGCCCCTATTAAAAATGTGTTGAAATTATTAAAYYMYAYTGTGYYAKSAGKTCYCGCMCCCASARTGTRYCYRGGATYGGGAGTACATACRGYCGCAAGGTGGCAGTCTTGCCCTCYGGTCTGATGAYYTTCAGTTCYYTTKYAGATTGTYASGGRATYTGTTGTCCKCCRAYKCCTGCKACKATKGCWGTWGAAGGTRCCAGGGGCCAATCAGGAGGCCATTCCTTTTGRGATATGATGSAAACATCTGYRCCAGTGTCWACTAAACCTKTAAAAGACTWAGATTSTATTTGACAAGTGAGCAATGGTTGTTGTACTCCTATGATTTTTGACCAAAATATTTGTGGGGTGTCTGTGTTCCCAAATACTCCTGCATTTTGTTGTTGCTGTAAGATTGGTGCTGAACAGGGAATTGCTGGGAGCGGTATTAATTGTGCCAGTTGGCTTCTGTGTGGCACTGTGCAGGGAGGATTAGGTGTCCAAGCCATGATTTTAATTTCCCCTTTATAGTCGGCATCAATGATTTCTGGTAATATAAATAGTCCTGTGTTGGTTGCAGAGGAGTGTCCCAGGAGCAAGGCATGTGTTTGAAATGGCGGTGGCCCGCACACAGAGGTGGGCAGCAGGTGAACCAAGGTATCATTCAGGGTTGTGGTAGCCCTGACAGCCAGCTCCAGGCCAGCATTCCCAGGGGTGCCCCTTGCAAGGCTTGTGCTTGCATTGATGTCTGATTGAGTGTGGTCCTGTTGGATTGGGGGGCATCGGAACCCGTGCCTCCTTTCGAGTTTCCCTGCTGTTGTTGTGGGAGAATGTTGCCATCTTTGTTATACTTAGACTGGCATTGATCGCTCCAATGAAACCCTTTTTTGCAGCGAGGACAGGGTTTACTGGGCTTTTAATTGTCCTTTTGTCCCTTTGGACACTGTTTCCTGATGTGCTCCTGTTCCCCACATTCAAAGCACTTGACAGCTGCTCTGGCCACTTGCAGCTGCTGGGCTATTGCAGTAGCAATTAGTTCTGCTTTGAACTGTTCTGAGCCGATGTTAGCGCATACCTTGATATGATCAGAAAGTTCAACATCAGCACGGTTACGTATCGGGTCCATGGCTTTTTTACAGTCATTGTTAGCATTTTCATAAGCAAGAGATTTTAAAATAGCATCAGCCACTTCCTGCATATCAAGTTGCCGTTTAACAGCTGATTGTAACCGATCAATAAAGGTAATGTATGTTTCCTGAGGTCCCTGCCTCACAGCAGCAAAACCAGACTCTAAATTTTTTGTATTAAGTACCTTTTGTAGTGCACGCATTGCGATAACAGTGGATTGGTCCCACGCTTGTGGTGGGAGTCTTAATCGTGCCCGAGCAGTAGCGTACACTTCTATGCCAGAGAGCTGTGATGCAGTAATATTAATGGGTGGTTGTTTATTACCATTATTCAACGCCTGGGTTTGAGCCAAATCTACAAATTCTGTCCACCAGACAGAGTATTGCCCTCCCGTCAAAATTGTCTTAAAAAGAGATTTCCAATCCACTGGTAACATCGTATGTGCTTCTGCAATTGCATCCAATAAATTCATAGTAAAGGAGGAATGTAAACCATTTTCTTTTACTGATTTCCTCAGTTTCTTTACCATTTCATATGATAATTGTTCTTGATGTGGGTTTTGATTACAATATACAACAGGCATTGCTTTAAAAAATTCTATATCACCTTCCTCCAAAGGTCGTCTCTGGCATTTCTGTATAAACCTTTCTGGCTCAGGTCCTATAAGTGGTAATGTTTCCTCATCATAGTCACTAGAGGAATAGGACCAGGTATAAGATGGTGGTCTAATTTGCAAAATATTTGCTGCAGCTTTTTTGTGTGCAACTTGCAGTATTTCTTCTCTGCTAGGAGCAGCTGCTGCCATAGCACATACTGGGGTGAGAGGAGGATATAAATGTGGTTCTTGTCCAGAGTCAATTGGACCGGGATCAAACGGATCCTTTCCCTCCAGATTATTCTCGTCAGATGACGTTTCATTAACAAAAACAACAGTATCTGACGGTGATGCAGGTAGAGCATCCTCAAGGACGCAATCTGCATCCTTAAATTGTTGAAAAGCCAAATATATTACATGTCAAGTAAAAATATCATCGGGGTGGACATCATGATGAGTAATTTTGCAGGTTTGCAAACATTCACCAACCTTTTGCCAGTAAGATCATAAGAACCATCAGCTGAGTATCAGGGACAAAATTGTCTGACTCATATAAGTAGCTGTATGAGTCTTTGGGGTTGGATTTTAAATCCTTGTTCCCTGGTAATATATAACAGACAGTCTTTGTGCAGTTTTTGGGGTTTTGTTGTGCCTTGCCCCATTATAAGAAATGCTTTCCAACCGCTTGCAGAGGCTAACCTGTTCTATAGCCAGTGATGAAAGGAGCTCCTTTGTGATCAGCTGAACACACCCACGGTTGGTTCAGTTGGAGTACGCCACCGGAGTGGATCATGTCATTTGTGATGAAGTCCGTGTTCGGGCACCATTTGTGGCATATGAATGTGAGACACACAAGCTGAGAGCAAGTGAATCTGTATTTTGCAAAGTCAAGACAGTATTTATACATTTTAGTATGAGAATCAGTGTGAGAAACTATTCAGCAGTTTTTTCAGGGGCCAGTTGCAGGCCCATAATAAATCCATTGGTTTGACAGGTTGTTAGTTTCTTCTCAGGGCCAGGCCAGCAAAACAGGATGCTTTTCCTGCTTTCAGGTTTTTGTGTGATCAGTGTTCTTCATTCTTTTTGCTGCAGCCTTCCTGGTAGTAGAGAATTGCTTCCTGTGCAGTCCCACAAGACCTGATCGGTCATGATTAAGAACTTGCAGTCAAGAGTGATTCTGAGGTGTGGGTCACCTCAGTAGAGCTGCTGCCTACTTTTGGAAATCTGAGAAAGGCAGAGCCAGTCTAAATCTCTCACTCCCATTCCTAACAGGTAATCTATGCCAAGGATACACAGGGTCTCTGTGCCAGTCACAATGTGGTGGTTTTGCTATTCATTCCCAGTCAGGCTCACTTCAGCTTCCAGTACAGTCACTGTTGGGATCCCTCTGTCACCCCAGAAATAGAGGTGGATTCTGCCCTTACATATCTTGATGGCATCAGGGTACATTGTGCAACGCTGTCAACTAGAGCCTTATTCTCTTGTGGGTCTGATGTGCCAGGCCATCAGATCCACACAGTCCAATAGATCCGATTGTCCCTTTCCTCCACCTGGCTGGAGGCAGGGCCCCTCTAGTTCTGGTCATAGTACTTGTTGCTCACTTCTTGTAAATATGACCTGAAGGTCCCTTCAAGAGGATTGCAAGTAACATCAGCCCTTCTATTATGTCTGAGGACAGCTTAGGGATAGGGTTCCACCTGCTTTTGCACACTATTAGATCATCCTTGAGAGAATACCTTTCCCTCACACTTTACAGGAGTCGCCTCCAGATGCTGCGTTTCTGTCCTCTTCCCAATCCCCTTGCCAATGCCTACATCCCAGAACAGGGATCCCAGTTGCTTGGCTTCACTACCATGTAGTTCCATATTGTGGGCCATGATATCCCAGCGTCAGAGCAGCCAGGTCACCAGAGGCTCACCAGACTGGCAGCTGAGGTCTTTTCGCAAATCTCACAGCTCACCTGGGCATAGGGATCAGGTGATTATCTCTAGCCCTGCCTCTTCCTCCTATTCTGAGGGCCCTGCTTCGTCTTCATCCCTCACTACATGAACTGATTTGGTCTTGGATTTCTTCTTCTGTGTAGGGGCGACTGCTTCCAGCATGGGTTGTTCCTCTGGTTCAGCTGCAGTGTGAGTGGCCACGGTTCCTGTTGCTTTGCGTTCCTCCTCCTTCTTCTGAGGGTGCTGTCTACTGATGAGCACTGTCTCCTAAGTAGTAGCCAGGGCCCAGCACTGTGCAATAAGTTCTCCCCTCTGGAGTTGCCACAGCATTCTCCTTGCAAATATTCTGTCACATTATCAGGGTCCTGTAGTTGTTCAGGGGTGAACTCCCAAACCATTGGAACAGAATTTCCAAAAAAACTGGCCCATTCTCTCCCACATTCCATGCCACTTATGACTATTCCCCCTCAGGGCAGATCACTGAATGACCTTCCTAGAAATCTCTTGTAACTCTAAACATGGTGTGGACAACGCTAAGGAGACCTGGCAGATTTAGAAACAAGAACATGCTTTCCTTAATATCCAAAGGGAATTCAAAATTCTCAAAAGGTGTTGTAACAGGCCTGAAGGAGGAAAAGGGCATGAAATCATCCTCCCCTGTTACCCCTACAGACTGGGTACGATTATTAATGAATTCCCACAGATAGCACCCAAGGCCAAGGGCAGGAGAGCAACATTGAATACACTTCCCAAATGACCCTCATTGCCCTTCATGTTATCATGCCATAAACTGATATCTCACAGTACAGGAACAAAGCAATCCTGATCCCTCTCCCTGCTCTGAAAAAGAACATCATGAGTGTCTTGGTTTAAGACAATTTAAGGGTGACCCTCTAAAATGAGTTACCTCCCTGTCGTGGGTCTGACTGGGATATTCCAGACAACCACGAAAAAGTTATTTTTTAGGGGAAATTAGCTTTTATTTCCATGAGGAGAAATACGGATTTTGAGGAGAATGGAAAAAACTACAAATGGCAGAACAGGCACAAGGCTTGAAATAGCAAAAAGATTTTTATTACTAATAAACTAAAAATGAAAAAAAATAATGAAAAGATATCAAGGCACACATTCAGACACTTTTCCTTCTTCCTAAAGCCTTCCCACTTCCCAACAGCCGTGAAAAGAGAAAAAACAAACATAAGATGGCGTTTTGGTCACTATAATTATTTTGAGAGTCCTTCTTTATACCTAGAAACGAATTTTCTTCTGCTGTAACTTCCATCACAAAACAAACAGGCCCATCTGAATACCTGATGCAGTGAAGACAATTCCTCTCCCACAACAACTTGCAGTCTTTTCACAACTGCTAGCATGGGACATATATATATATATATAGTCTATGGGGTAATCTTTTAAGGATGAACAATCCCAGCTTGTTAGTAATAAAGAGTCCTCTTCTTCAAAACCTCTAAAAGCACTCTAGCAATGTGTATGCCCAGCGTGGGCAGCTTCTTCTCAGGCTATAAACAGATTCAATCATCTCCCCAGTGTTCCATCAGAATGAATTATAGAGAAAATAGTCTGTTACATTACAGTTTAACAAAGCTTGCAGGAGAAAACCTCAGCTCTATATTTGATGGATCTGTTCTCTTTCTCTGACCCCAGCGCCATGTCAGGTCTTTCCACGTGGCTGGCGTCATGTTTGCTTTCTTATGCGAATGCGTTCTCCCATTGTCTCTGTCTTGGAAGAAGATCTAGCATCTGTAGGAATGCCTAGGACCCTGGAAAGTTGATTTCATTTGGATTTCCTGCCACATGGTGGTTTCTAGTCGATTGTAGCCACCGTTGAAAAAGCAGAGCCTCGCCTGCCAGGTGGCCCGGGGCTTTTCGCCGTCACCACGCGGTCCAGGGTGTAAGCGGCTCGCAGCAGTCTCATGGCTGCTGGCGCCGAGCATCCCTCTCCTGGTGACTGCGGGTTTCGGCCACCGCTCGCCGGAGAACCAGCGGGGCCAGGGGTGGCCGCAGCTCCGGGGCCAGAGCTGGCCCAGAGAGCCATGACCCCTCCGCCTGAGAAAATGGAGCGGAGCCTAAGATGGCCAACTTCCATCCTCTTCTTGCTCCCCAATATGCAAATTCACAGAGGCCCAGACAGCTATCCATTGGTCTAACGACCAGTCTATCAACCCTAAACTTTCAGCCAGTCAGAACTTGCTAAAACCATAACACTCCCCTTAGTTTTAACCAATCCCTTTCCACCAATAAGGAGAAAGGAATATGAGTAGATATAAGTGAAAAAAACAGTTTACTAAAAAAAAGAAATAGCAACAGGCAAAAAAATAATGGTAATAGTTACTAGTTACAAAGTTGCTGAAATCTCACAGAATCCCCGTGAACAGAGAAACTTAAAATGGCTGACGCCCTCCCAAGATGGCGGCCTCTGCAGCCAACCACGTGGCTCAAAAGACAAAAGGAAAATGGTGACAGTTTCGTCCCCATCTCTTCAGCAGTGACAAGTCCATTGGCGAATATGGCTGGCACACTGGTGGCTGGCACTCAGTCAAGGGCTAGAACTCGTGGAGGGACTTCACCTTTCTCTCATCAGAAGACAACCAGGCAAGGCAAGGCAGCTGGGCTGGGGTGGCTGTGTGCCTTCTCACCTTGGCCAGGCTCTGCTGGCTGGCTGGGGACCACATGGAACTGGGCTGCTCCACTCCTCTCAGTGCGATGCTGCAGCTGCAGTCAAGTGTTCTAAAATTCACTCTGAAACAGTTTTTGGTTGCAAAATGCAGCTTCTCAAGTTGCTACCTTTGTGAGTAAAGCCAAGCAGTGAGAAAGACCCAAGAAGCAAGCCAAGCGGTAAGAGAGAGCCCTGGGCACCCCCCAGCCCCTGCCCTGCCATTCCGTTTTCCAACTGCAGGGTCTTAAAGAGACAGTAACAATTTCAGCACAGATAGATACGGAATACAATAATATTTTGGGTTACCCAGGACATTATCCACCCCTTATTTAATATTATCTACATCATGCCAGAATTAATACCTTTCAACTGTACCCATATATACATATACAAATACAATTATTTCAGTAGCCACTGACCATCCCCCAGGATATGGATTGAGTTCATTTGGTCCATCACTGATATAACTGGAGCAGTCCATTCTCATTGTCCATGGTATTTACAACATGCAGTGGCAGTGCCATTCAGCAACCAGTGTTACATATGCAATTCAACATTACAGCCTATTCTCACCTAAAGTCAAATTTCCCTGAGGTACACAACGTGTTTCCCCATCCCTCTGCATTACCCACCAAGTGTAACCAGGTCCTTGAGCAAACGCAATTCCACGGATGGGTTTGCTTTTGCTCAAGGAGGGATTAATCCAAACCATCTTTCCTAACATACCTCTCATATGCACCATGGGGACTTGATCTCCATCTGCTGTACGCAGGGGGTTGGATTGGGCTATTTTTGAAATGACATCCATTGTCTGGCCCAATTCTTTCAGGGGTGCCATGTAGCCACAGGACTTGTTTTTCAAGGCCCAGGGTGATGTTCCGGACAATGGCATGAGGCACAGCGTATGTCTCCAGCCATCCAGTGGTTGATTCTACCATTAAAAGCACATAATGCTTGCCTTGGCAAGTTTGCAGCAGTGTGATGTAATCAATCCGCCAGGCCTCCCCATACTTATATTTAGCCTCCTCATACCACAAGGGCTTTACCTGCTTGGCCTGCTTGATCTCAGAGGACATTTCATAATCATGGATAACCTGAGATATAGTGTCCATGGTTAAGTCCACCCCTCGGTCACGAGCCCATCAGTATGTTGCATCTCTTGCCTGATGATGTGAGGCATCATGGGCCCACTGAGCTAGAAATAACTCACCCTTTTGTTGCCAGTCCATATCTACCTGTGACACTGATTTTGGCAGCCCAATCCACCTGTTCATTGTTGCAGTGCTCCTCATTAGCCCGACTCTTAGACACATGCACATCCACATGACAGACTTTCACGGTCAGCTTCTCTACCCAGGTGTGTTGGTTTTGCACGGTCTGGTTTTTGGTAGCGGGGGGGGCCACAGAGGTGGCTTCTGTGAGAAGCTGCTAGAAGCTTCCACCATGTGCGGCAGAGCCAATCCCTGATGGCTCTGAGAATGGAAGTGCTGCTGGCCAAGGCTGTGCCAATTAGAGATGGTGGTAATGCCTCTGTGATAACATATTTCAGAAGAAATCAAAACGAAGTTTGGGGTGCAGTTTTAATTCTAACCAGAGATGAGGAGGATGTGAGAACATGTGAGAGAAACAACAATGGAGACACCAAGGTCAGTGAAGAAGGAGGGGGAGGAGGTGCTCCAGGCGCCAGAGCTGAGATTTCCCTGCAGCCTGTGGTGAAGACCATGGTGAAGCAGGCTGTCCCCCTGCAGCCCATGGAGGTCCACGGGGGATGCAGAGATCCACCCTCAGCCCATGGGGGAGGAGCCCACACCAGAGAGGGTGGATGCCTAGAGGACGCTGTGATCCTGTGGGAGACCCATGGAGAGAGGGGCCCTGCTCCCAGGCTGGAGCAGCCTGTCCTTGGAGAACTGCACCCCGTGCAAGAGTGACCCACGCTGCAGCAGTTTGAAGGGTACTGTTGCCCGTGGGATTGACTCACATTTCAGCAGGTCGCAGAGAGCTGCTGCTAGTGAAATGGAGCCACGTCAGAGAAGTTTGTTCAGAACTGTCTCCCATGGGAGGGATCCCACGGTGCAGCAGGGGAATGACTTCTCTTCCCTGAGCAGCGGGAGAAGCTACGGGTGATAAACTGACCAAAATCCCCACTTCCTGTCTCCCTGCACTGTTGGTGGGAAGGAGGGAGGGGTTTGGGGGGGATAAAAGGTGTTTTTAAGTGCTTACTTTACTTCTCATTCTCCTGCTCTGATTTTGTTAGTAATAAATTCATTTAATATCTCTAAGTTGAGCCTGTTCTGCAATTGGAGTGTTTTGTCCCGGTCCTTATCTCAACTCATGAACCCTTCAGTAAATTTTCTCTCCTCTGTCCAGCTGTAGCAGGGGAGGGTGAGTGAGTGGCTTTTCGTGGGTGCCTGGTGTCCAGCCAGCATCAAACCACGACACCAGGTAGCAATGTCTTGCCACTCTTTGGCAGCCCAAATGGTTTTTCCTCACCCAGGACAGTGAGGAGCACATGTGGGAATATATACAGGGTTAGGTATCACACCAACATGAGCAGACCAAACAACATCATAACCAGTGGCTCTGGACCCAGTACACAAATGTTTAGATCAAATTTGCTTTCAACCCTCTCTGGGCAGATCTGTTGTTATCTGAACCCTTCATGCCCAGATGTTTCATGTTCATTTCATATTCAGAAACAGATTGAACTTTCATCTATGTTTTTCTAAAACATTTTATATATATACCATGAAGCACCACAAGCCAGCTTCTTTCTTTTGGCCCTATAGCATCATTTACAATACTGCAGCCAGACTGATTTCATTAGAATCATTAATTTTGTAGGAATATTTGCTGCCTTCCTGTAGACCTGAGTTGTTTACATTTCAGAGTCCTAAACTGGATTCCAAATTGCAATTTTGTTTTTCAAATAATAGAGGAGTTTTGAGATTCACCATTAGGTGTGGTAATCCCTGGTCTACTATTTTTAAAGCAGCTGCTATCCCAGGGACAAGATATTTAATTGCTAGGGACAAAATACAAGCAATGGTGAGTCCAGAGAGCTTTTTGGGACATGAATCAAGAAATTCAGCAAAGTCATTTAAGACTATGTTTGTAACAAAACCTGGTCAAAATCCTATCGTATTTAAGCTGGTATGAACACATGCATCTATATGGCTTTGAGCAGTTAGCAAGGGATTAGTACTCAATATAGAATCATAGAATCATAGAATATCCTGAGTTGGAAGGGACCCACAAGGATCATTGAGTCCAACTCCTGGCCCTTCACAGGACCACACTAAGAATCCCACCATGTGCCTGAGAGCATTGTCCAAATGCTTCTTGAATTCTGGCAAACTTGGTGGTGCCATGACCACTTCCCTGAGGAGTCTGTACATGATATATTTATGTTTTTAGTTCTCCAATTGTGATGATAGGACAACACAGAACTCCCAGGCAGGTGCAAAGGAGAGCTCTTTATTTACAAAAACCAGGCCTTTTTAAGCAGTTAGCTGTTATCAAAATACATACCAGAGACACAAAAAACAATAATTCAGCCAGTCACCATAAGCCACGAGGTGATCACGCGAAAGTTATGTAACTTGTTTTTTCTACTTCTAAGTTTGCTGAGCTTGTTCCCAGAGGCCTTTTTACTTAGCCGAAGTAACAGAAGCGAACCATGATTTTACAAGAGTAACAAGGCCTTCATTTTGCAGTTTTACCTATCTGCAACATCTCCCCTTTTCTTTGTTTTTTGTGCGAAGTGTTTGTGTATCCGAGTGTCAAAACAGTTCGCATCTGTAAAGTCATTATCTTATTAAGACTGTTATCGATCATTTGTTGCACACAAGATAATATACATAGAATACAGATCACAATCAATAAAAACCCATCAAAAACAACCGTGTCACTGACAAAGAGACCCACAGCATAGGAAAACAGAAACAGTGTCCAATGTCCCCAGAAAGAGAGCTGCTTCTTCTGCACTTGGAAGTTACTGGCTACTGTTCCAAAGCTCATATGGCTGGAGCTCAGGGGCCGTGCTGTTTAGGCAGGAAGGAGTCCGTTAGCTGGAAATGCTGACTTTACGTTACCCGAATGTCCTTCTCGGCTACGAGGGCTGGATGGTGATTAGATCATTTTTCCTCTCACTGGGGCCTCGTCTTCTAGGAGGCCATTGATGTTTGTCCAGTCAAGCAGGTAACCACTTTAGACCTGTTGGCAATAAAACACACCCGTACCTTCTCCCCTAGGTTAGTAAACCAGCTGGGCCTTGCCATTGCACACCCAATTGTGGATCCTTATGTAAAATTTTTATAAATTAGTTCTGCACATGCAAATCTTCAGGGCAGTATCTCTCTGCCGCGGATCAAAATCGATGATCTGCCTGCAGAACTTTAGTGTAAATAGTGCATTATGTAAATGTTTCTGAGGAGCCAAATTCCCCCTTCTTTGTGTTTTTTTTTGATAACATACGCGTCTCTCACTATGAACATGAAGGCACCAGAAAAGTCAGACAATACGTGTAATAAAGCAAGAAACTCACACCGAGCAGAAGTAAGCAAGGTAATACATGTAATCATTAGTACACGAGAGAAAGCATAGTGATTTAGAACGATACACCATCAATTGCCTAAATACTGTAGCATCACCCAGTGTCTGCGATAGCTGGCGAGCCCTGTGTCACAGTGAGGACCTGGAGAACCTTCCTGGGCAAGGCTTTCAAGGGTACCTCGAAAGGGGGTGCAGCTTTTAAAAGGCCAGATCGACAAGCCAAAGTGACTTCATTACATTTTTAGAGCAGAAACATCTGGGTCTGCTGGCATAAGTCCGACCAGCGAGGGCCAGGGCTTGGCCAGAGCCTAGGCTTTAACTGGAAGGGCTTCCCTAACATATCCTACAGACAAACCTCTATCAGTGTGTAAAGGGTTAGCCTGAGGGCAGACCCCAGACCCCCATGGCTATATTCTTCAGAGGATATAAGATGGCGGAAACAGGCTACAAGCTTGAAAAAATAATTAAGTAATTTATTCACTAACTACTACTATTAAAAAATAGAAAGAATAATAATAATAAAAATATTAAGGCATAATGGACAAATATCACTCTCCTCCAAATACATCCCAACCTTTCTCTCCACTCACTCAAAGGACATAAAACATGGGATTATTGACCATTTTGATGAGAGTTCATAGTGCCATTTTATGGATGTGAAGAGAGTTCTTTCTGTGGTACAGTGGGATCCATCCCACAGAACATAGCTCCCTAAGAAGTATCTTCAGTGTGGTTCCAAAGCTTCAGGAAAACACCACAGCCCACCCAGGTTTTGCAGTGGTGTATCCTCTCTCCCACAATACACTTGGCAGTTTGTGGGTCACAAAAAAAGTCTGATGGGGTTAAGCATTTAAGGATAAGTTATCCCAGCCTAAAGGCACCAGTAGTGCAGTCTCTTGCTCTCACTCATAATCTCCAAAGGCTGTAACTTCATCTGCTCACAACATAAAATGTTCTTATTCTTAGGCTGTGACTTTCAAATCTCCCCATGTCTCGTATTTCGTGAATTACAGAGAAACTTAATTTGGCTCTATTACAGATTACCCATAGACACAGAAAGATGGATCAGCCCATGGCTGAAGGTGGATCCCGATGCTGGTAAAAATGGCTTCTCCTCTGGTATTTCCCTGTCACTTCCGTCTTCTTTCTCGGCATATGCTGGTAGCCATATTTAGCTTCTTCACGTGATCGGCTTTGCTTTCTCTCTCTGGCTTGGAAGACAGGTTAATATTTGCAGAAAATGCCTACAGAAGAATTTGTAACAGTTCACATACTCCCATCAGATAATTCAGCTGTGTTTCTCCCCCTTAAATCATACGGCTGCATCTCTGGTCTGTATCAGGCTCTCTTCCTGGGCCTAAGGCTCTCCCCCCGAACTGCGTTGTCTGTGCTGGCAGCTACCCAATTTACAACAGTTTTATTAGCTGCTAATTAATTTACTGCAATTCGCCTTATCTCTGCAAGGTCACCCTTTGATCTCACCTATCCATCTCCGAGAGGAAAAAGGAAGGGGGGTTTCTCAGCTCGTCTCTCAGCCGTCTCTCTCTTGGCTCGGCTCTGGCTTTGGCCTTGGTCCAGATGGCAATAGGCCAGCTCCTTTCAGGTCCAAATGGAGTGGGACCGGTGGGGGTGAGGCCGGGGCCCCCCGCTGGACCCCCCGGGCCATGGGCCCTGGGGCCTGGGGCAGGGGGAGGGGGCCACTGCCGCCCGTGGGTGCAGCAGGGAGCAAGTGAGAAGCTACTTCCTGGATGGTTTTTTTAATAACATATTTCCACAGAGTCGTTTCCTGAAATCAAGTGCCTTATACAACTGTCCATCACCTGTTTTAACCAATCAGATCTCTTCCACACCGGGTCAACCTATAACACAGTGGCAGTTGGGAAAGTTCCTTGAAAGTATATAGTCCTTGCAGATAACTACACCATGGTATGTAAAAGTCTGTACAGTAGCCGACTTTGTCATTTATCTCTGGCTAAGCAGTCAATGGTACCTTGAACAAACTGCAAACAAACAAAAGGATGCATGTGTAACATCAAATAACATTGTGGGGATAATGCCCGTTATAAAAGGTCAGTGAATTCATGCCGTGACATTAATAACACAATCAGAATCGTTAATACAGCAACAGTAACTGCCTCTAAAAAACTGAGAGTATATTCTTCCACACATCTATGCATATATAACAATTAAGGCAAAATAAAAGCAAGAGAGAAAGCACTAAACAGCTTACAATTACTGATATCCATAACTCGGAATTGTTACTCATTTTTCTGTGTCACCTGTAGAAGATTAAACAGCAAAGAGTGTTATAAATAATTATTTCAAGTGTTCAATGTAGAACAGTTACACCCAGAGAATCATGAACGAAAATTAAGGATCTAAGAAACTGCATCTTCACATATTTTTACACAATTCATTATCTTACATTCTGAAATAATTGCTTACCAAGTCTCCATCATAATTGTTTCAATCGGTTCCATCTCCTCTCTATAACAAAAGAACTGCATCTTTCAAATTAAATGAGCATATTTCAACAGAACTTAACCTCACTCAAACTTAATGTCACTTAATTTTAGCAACACTTGAACTGAACAGAACATAAAATTAATATCATTTAGACTTTGCAGAACTTAACAGAACCCAGAATTAACATCATTTAACAAAACTGAAGTCAGAATTGAGAGTGTTCCTTTAAAAGTTTCAGATACAACAGAATTTAACTTATCTTGATTCCATTGTTACAAGAAAGCTACTGAAAATTTGTCATACAACAGTTAAACATCAATGAACAATATGCAAGCAAACAACTGATTAGTAAACAAAATAGCAGCAACATGGATTTGCTGGAGATTATAAAGGTGTGGCAAATATGATTTTACAGAATTTAGTTGTGGGAATACCTCATAGTAACTGCAGACATAATTGAAAACTATCTGTTCACAGTCAAGACCTTTCTAGTATAAGCACAATTTTGCATGACTTTCCAAACTGCAACTGTACTCCAAAAATGACAACATCGCATGCCTTGGCAAATTACATTTAAAACCAGATCAGGTAAGACTGCTTTCCCATGATTGTCAGTACAATAGATTTGACCTTGGACTATTAAAGCTAATGGGATATAAGCATCTAAGGATAAAACATCAAGGGCCTAGTTATATAATACTGCCATAAATTTTGCATATGTAACTCTTTTAGGCCAGTGGGTGTATAAGATTGACACGTATATGTAAAACAGCTCCAAAGTCATGGTTTCAGATGATTTTAAGAAGTGTGGCAATGTTCGTTCCACCTGTGATCTATCAATGTACTTAAACTGTTCTGATATCAAGCTCAATTTCAATTCATAAGTGGCAAGGAAGAATACCTACTTGAATCCTGAATAGCTCTATATACTCAAAATGCTGTCACGTGTCTTTGTGGTGAAAGAATCACAACAAAACTACAGGCAAAGCTAGCACAATCCTGCCTGCCTTCCACAGTGGAAAGTCGTGAGCTAATTATATATAAACCTTGAACAGTTTTTGCAGATAACGTTAATGGGCAAAGGAGCGAAGAAACGCCACAATTTAATGAGCAGCTAAGCCTGCCATGGGCCTCACCTGGCTAAGTGAGCCCAGTTATTTTTATCAATCATGCAATGCTTTGACATCCAGGCTTTAGAGTTAATTGCTGTTTCACATTTTGTTCTGTCAGTATCTATGCTATACATTTCTAAGGAGAGGCCTACAGCATTTTTCCAAGGGACCACAATATCTTACAAATATGAATCTTGCCATCTGCAAACTAAAATGTTATCCACCTAGCAAGGAATGATGTTTCTGAGGGTTCTCAAATATTTTCCCAAGTATACAAGCTGCTAATTTCTGTTGTAACAGCCAACAACATTATAAGTGAGCGAAGAATCAGTATTAATTCAAGCCTAATCAGACCTCCAAATCAGAATTTTTGAAAGGGCAGCACATGTCACATGACAAGTCCTATCAATCATGCAAAGCACCAGCATGTTCGCTGAAAAGCTCACTCTGCCAAGCAGTACTAAAGCAAAGAATCACAGAATGTCATTTGCCTGGAGAAACACGTTACATTCACAGAGATAACTCCAAATCTCTCCAATAAATAAAGCTGTCAAAATCCACAGCTCACTGAAAATACAAAGTTAGTTTAAACAGAGATCCAGTCAAAAGTGCCTTAAATATCAGGAAGATAGTCCATGTGCATTCCAGGTTTTGAGTACACACACCGTCACCTGTTAACTGAATGACAAACACAGGAGGTTGCATTTGTTGTAAAGCCAAGCGGAATACCTCTGCATTTTAACATTGACTCTTGGCGTTTTTGATAGCAAGGCGTGGTACCATCAGCATTCCTCGTGAGTCCCGAGTCAGGATGGCTATCCATGGCCAGCTGCGTCTGGGCAAACGGGAGCTGGCAGGGCCAGCCCGGGCGGGGGGGTCTTAAAGAGGCCGAGGGCGGGGGGACCTCTTCTAGTGAAGCAGCGGCTGGGCTGGGCTGGCGTCGCAGCCGGCTGGGGGAGGTGGCAGGGCGGAAAGCGTTTGTGGGGGAGAGGCTGCGGACGGAGAAGTGAGCTGCAGGGCAGCTGCTACAAGGGAGGCCGAGGGGGAAAACCGTGCTCCGAAGGGGGGGCCTACTCCTAGGGGGAGCACCTTGTTCCGAGGGGAGCCGTTGCCCGGGGGGGTGCACCGAAGGGGACTGGGGGCATCAAGACTGCTGGGGCTGCCGAAAGGAGCCGTGGGCAGTGAGGGGGCCAGGGGCGCCGAGACTGCTGGGGCCGCCAAAAGAAGCCATGGGCGGCAGGGGGGCCAGGGTCACTGAGACTGCTGGGGCTGCCGAAAGGAGCTGAGGGTGGCAGGGGGCCATAGCTAGTGCCCATAACGTCACGCATGTTGTGAGTGAGTTAGTCCAAATTGAGGATTGATCGTTTCCCTGGATCCAGTTCTTGGAACCCTGCCTGGGTTTGTTATGGGTAGCTATTCTAGCAGTCCCTGGGGCAGGTATGCATGGGGGTTTTAATATCAAAGCGTCTCTCATGTAGGAGACAGGGTTGTCTAGCTCGTAATAAAAGTCTCTCCAATGTGGAGGATGTTTTGCAATATTCTTAAGGTGGGCTGACACTACCGGGACACCCACCAGGGTCTGGCATACTCACAGTCCCGTGGTTATTTGTCCAGTAAATACCAGTGACCTGACCTTGTAGGCTGTGCTGGCATCTTGCTCTCCGTCAGATTGTAGTTTGCAGATAAAAGTCCTCTGTTGTAGCATGGCCTGGGCTCCACTTTCTGCTTGCAGTGCAGGGGTCCAGGGTAGTAGGGACTGCTTGGCTGGGTCGCAGTGCATTTCTTCATTGGAATCTGATGTCCTGTTGTTCTGGGTCCATGGGGCTTCGTCCCTGGAGGCAGTCCAAGCCTTCACGGCCATCTGATGTTCCAATGTTCCTTGTTCAGGCGCCAGATGTAACGATAGGACGACACAGAACTCCCAGGCAGGTGCAAAGGAGAGCTCTATTTATAAAAACCAGGCCTTTTTAAGCAGTTAGCCGTTATCAAAATACATACCAAAGAGACACAACAAACAATAATTCAGCCAGTCACCATAAGCCACGAGGTGATCACATGAAAGTTATGTAACTTGTTTTTTCTACTTCTAAGTTTGCTGAGCTTGTTCCCAGAGGCCTTTTTACTTAGCCGAAGTAACAGAAGCGAACCATGATTTTACAAGAGTAACAAGGCCTTCATTTTGCAAAGTTTTACCTATCCACAACATCCAATATAATTGGCCATTTCCAGATATCTTTTTCCTTTTTTTGAAAACATTATATATGACAGAATAACAAAGTTGGCAACCATAGTTGATGTTTTACATGCCTTCAGAAACATGAGTATTCAAGTGTGGTCTTGTCAGTGACTGGAAAGGTTGATGTCTAGAAACATTTAGGATGCCTGTGTGTGGGGAAGGGACAGGTCAGGCCTTGCCCTGGCAAGACAGTGAACTGCCCCACACCCCCCACCCCTAGAGTCTGTATCCCAGCCCTACAGTGTCAGCCGATCATGACACACTGGAGCCAGCGCTCCACTCTGCCCTACCCCAGCTCCTGAGCCGCCAAATGACCGCAAGTCCCACCTGGGGATATTGCCTGGGAATAGAACACAGAACCTTTCTAAACAACATTAGAATGATAATATAAAAGCAAACCTTTACTTGAAAGCCTTCAGGTACACGATATGGCGAAGAACCGCACCCTGAATTAGATTCGTACAATTTTATAAGATTGGGCAATTAGTATATCTAGCCAATATTGTCCAATTAGAAGAGCAGTTGGTTACGTAATGTCCCCCCTGGTTCTGTCCCATTGGAGCTCTCCCCCCCATACTCTACCTTTTTTATGTCTATGATACATGGTGCAAAAATAAAATGTCCTTGGTAAACTAAAAAACAAGACTAAACAAAATTTCAAGAATGCATCAATAAGAGTTTGTTGGCTATGGGAAAGAGAGCTGGAAAAGTACTGGAAGTTACAACCATGCATTTAACAGTCCACAAAGCTACAAATACATGAAGAATACATCAAAAGCTAAAAATCCTTAGGCATCATTCCCCCCTTTAGAGACTTGACAAAAAGTCCATATTGCCTAGTCTCTACCACTTACATTTGACGTTGGACCATAAAGATGACTAGAAATCACAGCATCAAATTATACAGCCAGCTATTATGGAGACACCAACTACAAATATAGCCAGAATGGTTTTTTTATCCAAGCCCAGTTTGGCAAACATAAAGTAAGTGTATGAAAGGTCTGCAACAGTTACCTGATGTAGAATTTGAGTTTGTTTCCAGATTTCAGCCAAATCTTTATTAATCCGTCCTCTCTAATCTACATAAGAAAAACTAGTGTTAATGTAATGGCTTTAAGGTGCTGTTTCTCCTGAGGCGAATTCCCTTCGTGGTTTTTTTCCCAAAACCTCCTTTGAGAAGAAGCTGTTCTGGGGGTGCAAATTCACCAAACCAACAAGGGATATCGCCCGTGCAGTTATTAGCACTGAGAAATACTCACACCCGGCGTAGCCAGCCACAAGACCAGAAATAAAGAGGCAGGAAGGCTCTCAACGCACTACGTTCCACAGTCCAGGGAGTTTATTCCATCCAGCTATGAAGGAGGTAGGAGGCGAAGAGGAGCTAAACAATCATGATACCTGGTTTTTAAACCCGTGCGCTCGGGGGGCCCGCAACCAATCACCACGGCTTAGGGGAGGGAAGAAGGCGGGGAGAAACTACTACAACCAATTACTAAGGAGGGAGGGCGGAGAGAACTATGGACCAATCAGACAAGCTAACTTCTCAGAAAGCAGGCAGGAAAGATATGCTTCACCATATTTTTTCCCACCAGTATATTTTTCCTCTACTGGGGTCTTTCAGCTCCTCAATCCTCCCAGCTTTTATTTCAGGGGACCCGACATTAATGACCATACACATGCTCCCTTGTGAGGTTAGTAGGAAATCAAGAATCATTCTGTTTTGCAAATTTTGGATCTAAACCTGAGTCATGGTTACCAACTGTGCGGATAACAGACACAAAAGAACAGTTTAAACCATATAATCATCCTCATTTGTATCAGTCTCTGTTTTTCCAGTTATTTCAGGAGCAGAAGCCTTCTTAACTCTGGAGTAGTGAATCCAGGGTCCTTTGCCAGCGACTTTGACTGTGGTGAGGGTAGTCAACAGGACTTGGAATGGTCCTCTCCACTTAGCTTGCAGGGGGTCACTGTTCCACCATTTCACATAGACCCAGTCTCCAGGCTGGAACAGATGAGCAGGTGTGTCCAGTCCTATGGGTCTGGATAACACAACGAATCTCTGGAGCTTCTGCAAAGTGGAGCTTAAAGCCATTAAATATTTTTGTAAGTCCATTTTCCCCCTCATTTGAATTTCTCCCAGGATATTTGGAATTTGATATGGCCTGCCATACAATATCTCATAGGGACTTATGTTGTCCCTTCGCCTTGGTCGTATGTGGATTCTCAGTAAGGCTATAGGCAAGGCCTGAACCCAGGTCATAGATATCTCTTGACAAATTTTGCTAATCTGTGTTTTAAGGGTTTCATTCATACATTCCACTTTACCACTCGCCTGGGATCTGTAGGGCGTATGCAGATCCCAAGCAACTTCCAGAATTCAACTAACCTCCCCCACTACTGTTGCAACAAAGTGTGGCCCTTTATCTGATTACAAGCCCAAAGGAACTCCAAATCCTGGAATTATATGGTTGAGCAAGTGTTTTATGACTTCTTTAGCTGTGTTAGTACAACAGGGGTAAGCTTCAGGCCATCCACTAAAGGTGTCAACCAACACCAGTACGTACCTGTATCCTTCTTTATGTGATAACTCAGCAAAATCTATTTGCCAATAGTCTCTGGGAAGGTTTCCAGCCTTTGTCACCCCTAGCACCACTTGCTTGTATCAGGATTGTTTTGACAGCAGATTTCACATTTACTTGCTATAGAGTGCACAATTTCGGTCATTCTCCTTCCTACTACTACCTTTTTCAGATGTTTCAAAAGATTTTCTGTTCCCCAATGGGTGCCTTCGTGTTCCCCCGAGCTACTTCCTGAAGGAGCAGTGGTGGGACTATAACCTGTCCCACTGGTGTGACAGCCCACCCACTTTGTTTGATTTCAGCTTTAAGGGACTCAATTAACTGGTGATTTTTCTGATCATACTTTGGGGTAAACCCTGACAGATCGATTTCTTTTTGTGGTACTGTTGCAACAATGCCTTTCTCTGCAGTCCCTATTGCTGTTTCATCGGCAAAACGATTCCCCAATTCGGGGATTGTTTTCCCTTTTCAATGAGCTTTGCAACGCATAATAGCCACCTCTATAGGCTTCCAAATACTCTGCAGGAGTGCATAGATCTGTTCAGCATGTTTGATTCCATTACCTTGAGTGGTTAGCAGCCCTCTTTCCTTCCAGATGGCTCCATGGGCATGCACAACACTAAATGCATATTTAGAATCAGTCCATATGTTTACCTTCTTTCCTTCGCTCAGTTCTATGGATCTGATCAGTGTGATCAGTTCAGCTTTCTGTGATGATACATCTGGTGGCAAGGCCTTTGCCTCAATTACCTTATCTGTAGTTGTCACTGCATAACCTGTCATTCTTTTACTATCTCTTATGAAGCTGCTTCCATCTGTATAAAATTCCCAATCTGGATTTTCTAGAGGCATGTCCTTTGGATCTGGTCTGCTGGAATAGGCCTCTTCTATTGATGCCTTAGGATTTTAGCTTTTATGTTTCTCATATATTTGTAACCCTGCAATTCTTAGTGTGTAACTCTAAAGCCCATATAAAGTGTTAGCTACTGCCTTTAGACAAAACAATCCATTTTCAGGCCTGGACCTCAACGACACCTTACTGCCTCAAGCCCAAGATCTGTAAACAGACGTTGGTAAAGGGGGGGGCAAACTTGGGGTGAATTACTTCATTACCTAAAGCTCTAATTGGAAGAGCTAGCCCCGGTATGCTAATAGACCAAACTTATAAAAGTATGGAGAACTTGTGACCGGTTGTCCATCTTGGGTGGTCCAACTCAGGGAGCTGATCTTAGGGGGTCCACCTTAGGGTGTAAGCCCCCTGAGTGAGCTCGGATGTACCTGAAGGCCTTCAAATAAACACCACCGCTTTTAACCTTTTGATCTTTGTCAAGCCTTACTCTTTTAGGTAGTCCCAGATAAGGCATCACTATGGTCTGTAAACAGTCATGCTTAGGCACACTGTCAATCAACGTGGAGGACAGAAACATGGCAGGATTGATGACAGAAGTTGTTTTTAGGGTACCATCATCTTGCTCCAACAACACAGCTTGGTACTTAAGCATCCTGCTAGGGGACAGCCAAAGGCTCCCCTTTTGTTGAAGTACAGTTAGTACTGCATGGGGTACATAAACTACAATGTGTTGCCCAAGGGTGAATTTCTGGGCCTCTTGGATCAATATAACAGTAGCCAGCACAGCTTTCAAACACCCAGGCCACCCTTGGCTAACATTGTCCAGCTGTTTTGAAAAGTAGGCCACAGCTCTTCACTGGTTTCTAAGGAACTGTGCCAGTACCCCCAGAGCAACATTTAGTCGCTCATATGTGAATAATTCAAAAGGCTTAGTTAAATCTGGCAGTCCTAATGTTGGGGCTGACGTCAAAGAATGTTTCAGCTGTTTAAATGTGGCTCTGGTACTATCTGTCCACATCACAATTCCCTTATCGGCCACTTTTAGTGCTCCATACAGAGGCTTTACCAGTAACCCATAATTTGGCATCCATAAGCAACAGCAACCTACCATTCCCAGAAAGGCCTGCATTTCTCTCACGGTGCTAGGTTCGGGGTGATGACAGATGGCTTCTTTCTGATCTCTGCTGAGTTACTGATGTCCCTGGAAGATCTCAAGCCCCAAGTAAATCACTGCTTCCTTGGCCATCTGTGCTCTTTCTTTCGAGACTCTATACCCACTTAGTCTTAAAAAGTTTAACAAACTTACAGTGAGTTGGATGCAGTCGTTTCGATCTTTGGCTGCAATTAGTATATCATCCACGTATTGTAAAATAATATCTTCTGGTTTCTTGTCTTCTCCAGTCCTCCAATTCTTTTGCCAGCTGGTTTACAAATATTGTTGGGCTGTTCTTGAAACTCTGGGGTAGGACTGTCTAGGTGAGTTGGCTTCTTCTCCCTGTTTCAGGATTTTCCCACTCAAAAGCAAAAAGTTCTTGACTGTTCTTATCCACAGGAATGCAGAAAAAGGCATCCTTAAGGTCTAAGACAGTAAACCATCCTAAATCATCTGACAGTGTAGTCAAAAAAGTGTATGGATTGGCCAATACTGGGTGAATATCCTCTGTTATTTTGTTAATTGCCCTTAAATCCTGCACCAATCTATAGTTTCTACCATCAACCTTTTTTACTGGCAGGATGAGTGTGTTGTATTTGGATTCACACTCTACCAATAGGCCAAATTTAAGGATCTTCTCAATTATAGGGACTAACCCTCTATAACTTTCTAGCTTCAAAGGGTATTGTTTGTCTTTCCAGTGAAGTTCCTGGTTTGAGTGCAACGCTTACAGGTTCTGCTCATTTGGATCTCCCAGGACAATCGCTAGCCCACACTATTGGAATGACACCATTTTAAATGTCTGTGGGGATCTCGCCATGGTCCTCCTGTATGAAAAGGGCAGCTGTGAAAAAATTCATAGAGGAAGACAGCTGGCCTGTCAGTTTTATTGAATCTGATCCAGCGGATGAAATAATCAAAATGTACCCTTAAGAAATATAGAAAGATATTGTGAGGCCAGTATTACAGCTACCTGAAGAATTGAGGAACTTCGAGCCAGAGGAGACAGGATCCGGTCTGGAAACCACACAACAGATGTTCAGCTTGCTCAGTTTTGGACATTGCTAAAAAAGTATTTTTATCTTAACCCTCAGCAGATTTTGTACTAACCAATCAGATGCTGTTGCAACAGCACTATTTTAAGCAAGATATAAAAAACATAAGGTTGTTGGAATAAAGAGAGAGACCCCTTTGCAAAGCACTCGGTGTGTTGTATGTCTGTCCCAACATTCGATATGTGGTGAGCCCGAAGTGATTGGCGAAACAGCTGCAGACGTCGCCGAAGGACAGTGGGGCGAGGCGCTGTGGGGACAAAGACCGGCATAGCAGAAGAGGCGGAGAAGTCCGTCCACGGTCCGGACCTGTGTCGACACCTTGGACTAAGGTGAGCTGCCAGTGACATTGATTAGTTGCAGTCATGGGGAACCAGTTGACTGCTGAGGAAAAGATTGTAGTATCTACTTGGAAAGTGTTGTTATTGCAAAAGGGCATTAAAACCACAGAGGAAGCCCTAAGCGCTACCCTTTTCTGGGCAAGAGAACAGGGATTTTCCCCTGATGCAGGAACTGCCTTCAGTATATCTTCCTGGCAGGCTGTAGGCATGAAAATGTGGGACGCTATATCAAGTGGTGATAAGAACACTTCCAGTCCAGCCACTACATGGCGATTGCTCTATGAGGCATTAAAGGAATGGAAAGCCGAACAAGATAAAAGGGACGAAAAATCTGAGGAGGGGCAATTGCAAGAAATTGAACAACAGAACTCCCTGACTTCAGCAGAGAAACAGAGGACAGACTCATCAAAGAAATCTGTCCCCTGTAGATTATATTAAACCAAAATATCCTGCTCTGTCGGAATTTGTTAAGCCTAAATATCCGTCCCCGGCAGAGCAAATAGTGGAACTAACATTTTCGGACAAAGAAACCCCTGATTCTACAAACCTCAGCAGGCTGGATTATCCGCCCTTGCCACAGGAACCAGAATCTGACGAGGAGGACAAACAATTAATCATGCAGACTCATGAACAGAGGGAGGAGGTGGGTAGTCGTGGTCAAGTGCAATGGGTACTGATGGGCCCCTGGATGCTACCTCCTTGCAAAGTGACAGTACAGCCACAGCAACCAGGGCGGTTCTGGGATGAAGTGAGAAAAAAGGCGTTGGAATGTGGGGAATGGGAATTATTGGAGCGTTTGGGTATGCCTGAGGGAACAATGAATAGCACTGGGGAGACTGGAGGAGAGGGCATGTGTATAAATACCCCCAGCTGCGAAACCTTCCCAGTTTTTAAAGCGGCCCCCAGCACGAATCAGGTAGACAGCCACAGCGTAAGAGCGTGGTGAGTGGTTCAAGATTTGCAAACACGGATTGTGCAGTATGGTCTGGGATCCTCAGAGGTTATGCAAATCATTCGTGTTATCAACACAGATTTGCTGGCTCCTTTTGATATTAAACACCTAGCACAGATTTTATTCCAGCCAGTGCAGTTTGGAGTTTTTGAGAGCAATTGGAGACAGATGGCTGAAAAGGCAGCTATGGAGAACATGAGACGAGCACAGGAGGACCCAAGCCTGGGGATTGGGGTTGAAGCTCTGATGGAAACCGGCATGTTTGTAAACCCAGACCTGCAGGCGCGATGGGATCCCCTGGTTCTTGAGATGTGTCAAAAACTGGGAATAGGGGCTTTGATAAAAACCATAGAAATGGCTTCTCCCAAACCTCGATATGTAAAAATCGTGCAGGGAGTGAAAGAGCCATTTCTGCAATTTGTTGAGAAAGTTGCTGCTGCATTGGAAAAACAGGTTGATGATGATAATTTGAGACAGTTGTTGTGTAAAGAGTTAGCTCGAGATAATGCTAATGAAGACTGTCGCAAGGTAATTGAGAACCTACCAGGAGACCCCTCCCTAAATGATATGGTCACTGCCTGTTCAAAAATTGGGTCAGTAGAACATAAAATGTCAGCTTTGGCAGCTGTCCTGCGGCCACCGCAAAAGTGCTTTGCATGTGGGCAGCAAGGACACTTGAAAGCAGACTGCAAACAGCAACAGTCAGGACAAAGGCAGAAGGGGAACAGAAATTCTGAGGGTTTCTTTTGCAATCGTTGTGGTAAGCCAGGCCATTATGCGAAACAATGTAAGTCCAAATTTCATGCAAATGGCCAGCCTTTGGGAAACTCGGGAAACGGGAAAAAGAGCGTGAAGGGGAAGAGTGCTCAGACACAAGTACCTCCCCAGACCATGTTACAAACACAGGCATGTTAGTCAACTCAGTGGAAGCACAAAAGGGTCTGCTGGCCTGCATGTATGCTCTGCAGCAATAGTAACTCTAGACTCCCATCGGGTGCATAAAGGTCCTTTGACTGTGCATGGACCGTTAGGTCATGGCTTAAGTGCACTGTTAGTGGGAAGATCAAGTGCTACATTACAGGGATATCTTTGTGCATCCCGGACTTATTGATGCAGACTTTATGGGACAGATTTATGCCGTGGTTTCTACTCCTACATCCCCAGTCACCATCCCTGAAAAAACCCACATTACTCAACTTGTGCCTTTTAAGTCCTGTGTCCTTAGGACAGAGCAACGATGCCGGGGAACCGGAGCCTTCAGATTTACTAAGGCCCCCCAAGTTTTTTGGGCCCGGAATCTCTCCGATCAGAGACCACGCATGACATGTACTCTCGTCCTACATGGTGCCAGCCCATCACAGATACAACTTCGAGGTTTGATTGACACAGGTGCTGACGTTTCTATTGTTTCTTCCTCCGCATGGCCTCCTTCATGGCCTTTAACCATGGTGGAATCAACCATTGCAGGCCTAGGAGGCACAACACAGAGCCACCTCAGCACACACCCTGTATTGGTGAAAAACGAGGAGGGTCAGACGGCCACCGTTCGGCCGTATGTTGCAATGGCACCACTGAACTTATGGGGGCAGGATGTACTTGCAGCTTGGGGTGTCAGGATTGGCACAGACCTTTAATAAGGGCCACTGCGCAGATAGGCAGCACTGCAACATTGCCACTGCGATGGCGCACAGAGCGACCAGTGTGGGTTGACCAGTGGCCCCTGAATAAAGAAAAACTAGCTGCCCTTCAGGACTTGGTGGCAGAACAATTAAAGCAAGGACATATCGAACCCTCCACCAGTCCATGGAACACGCCCGTCTTCGTCATAAAGAAAAAATCAGGGAAATGGAGGCTGGTACACAACCTCAGGAGGGTCAACGCGGTGATAGAAAGCATGGGAACATTTCAAGCTGGGATGCCATCACCTACGATGTTACCTGTGGGGTGGGACATTTTAATCATTGACCTAAAAGATTGTTTTTTCACAATTCCTTTGCATCCTCAGGACATACCGAAGTTTGCTTTCACTGTACCCTCGATTAACAATGCTGAACCTGTAAAGCAGTATCAATGGAAGGTCTTACCCCAAGATATGAAAAATAGTCCCAGTATTTGTCAGTGGTATGTCACACAAGCTCTATGTGGAATTCGTGAACAATTTCCTGGATCATATTGCTATCACTATATGGATGATATACTGGTAGCAACACCAACCCAGGAGGAATTATTGAGGATACAACCTCAATTGTTTGCTGCCTTGCATTCTTATGGATTGCAGGTGGCTCCAGAAAAAGTCCAACAGTCCCCCTCTTGGAAATATTTGGGAGCCAAAATTCTGGAACAAACGATACAGCATCAGAACATACAATTTCAAACTTCTATTAGAACCTTAAATGATGCTCAAAAATTGCTAGGTATCATCAATTGGCTGCGTCCTTACCTAGGACTGACCACAGCACGGTTGTCTCCTTTGTTTGATACATTAAAAGGAGACCCAGATTTAAATTCTCCTCAAACCCTGACTCCTGAGGCCCAGCAAGCACTGGATGAAGTCCAGCAAGCTGTTTCCACATGTCAAGTCTACAGAATAGATCCCTCTAATGATACCACTGTTTTAGTCACCATACCAGATTTACATCCCACAGGCATCCTCGGACAATGGAATGATCACTGGCCCGACCCAATGCATGTTTTGGAGTGGATTTTCCTTCCTCATCACTTAAGGAAAACAGCCCCTACATTATTTGAATTGATTGCTCAGCTGGTAATAAAATGCCGCCAGTGTTGCTTACAGCTTATGGCCAGAGATCCCATAGATTGTATTACCAATACAACAAGACTATTTTGAGTGGAGTTTTGCTAACAGCACCCCTTTATAGGCAGTGCTGCAGGGTTTTACAGGCCAAATTGTTTATCATTTACCTAGCCATAAGCTGTTGCAACTAGCAAAGTCAACCCCTCTATCACTATGGCCACGGAACAGTCGTGTGCCTGTACCGGGACCAACTGTTTTCATAGATGGGTCGGGAAAGACTGGGAAAGCCATTGTCACGTGGAAGGATGAATCTGGTTGGCAGGTGTTAGAAGGGCATGAGCCTGGGTCTGCTCAACTCGTCGAGTTATGAGCTGTAATTATGGCATTTCAGCATTTCTCTCACGTACCACTGAACCTTGTTACTGATTATTCTTATGTCACATCTTGCACAGCATTTGGACTGTTCACTTGTTAAGGAGGTGGACAACGCTAAGTTGTTTTTGTTATTGAAATCCTTATGGGATGTGTTTCAGAAGTGGAAACACTATGTCTTGCATGTTCGCAGTCACACCTCATTTTGTGGCCGAAGGTAACTCCCAAGCTGACCAGCTTGCCAACCCTGCGTAGGTTGTGCCCCAGCCTGACTGGACGGCACAGGCCAAGACGTCACATGACTTTTACCACCAGAGTGCACGCACTTTGCAAAAACAATTTTCACTCACATCACCTCAGGCCCACAACATTGTCAGTGCCTGTCCTGACTGCCAGGGCTTTGCCATGCCTTTGCCCATGGGTGTTAATCCCAGGGGTTTGCGGGTGCTGCAGCTCTGGCAGACAGATGTCACACATGTATCAGATTCGGCCGTCTCAAGTACGTGCATGTCTCAATCGATACCTTCTGTTATATGGGCGTCCGTTCATGCTGGTGAAAAAACTGTGATGCCATCGCACACTAGCGATTGGCTTTTGCTGTGCTGGGGGTGCCAGCAGTTATCAAAATTGATCATGGCCCTGCCTATGCCTCTGCTGGGGTGAAACAATTTTTACACCTGTGGGGCGTGGAACACAAGTTCGGCATTCCCCATTCACCCACTGCTCAAGCTGTTGTTGAACGAGCACATGGCTCCTTGAAATGGATGTTGCAAAAACAAAAAAGGGGAATGCTGGGGGAGCCTCCCCAGAGCCGTGGCCATAAAACGGTATATACGCTCAACCATCTCACAATACCTTCTGATTCTGATGTCCCTGTTATTTTAAGCCATTTTCTTTTGCTACGATCTGACGGGGCACTGGCTTTCCCCCGTGGAAAGGTGTGGGTACGGGACCTCATCACTGGTAAGTGGGAAGGCCCATGGGACCTTATTACCTGGGGACATGGATATGCTTGTCTCCACAGATACTGGTCCTCGTTGGATACCAGCACAGTGCGTGAGACCTGATCTGCAACAGCGTGGCCGTCCCCTTGATGATAAGGATGGATCCCTCACTTAGAATCATACTTATGATGCTGTGTTGCGGTGCAGGGCCAGGAAAGTCAACAGTGCCTCTGCTCCCGAAAGGGAATGTATGGATAACTTTAGCCCAGGCCCTGAATCAGTCATCTATATGTCTGTCGCTTGCTACCCCGCAATCGCCTTTTCAAACATGCTTGGTGGCTGTGCCAATTGCTAATCAGACGCTTGTTAAGTGGTGGGCCAACGGGTCTAAGAATGGGGGAGAATCCGTCCCTGACAGGCTCCCGCCGATGCTAAATTTGGCGGAGCCGCAGGAGCTTGATATTTTGGGGTCCCTGAGGGCGGCGGCATGCTTCGCCTTCAGTCAGAACATGACCTACATCTGGCCCCAAAAAGACTCCTGGTCTATTACTCCATCCAAAGCGTGGTATCGCAATTACTCAGCATGGTGCAACCAAACAATAGATATGAGAGGAAAGAACCTACACATCCCTCGTCAGTTACCACATGGGATGTTTCTTATCTGTGGCAATCGAGCATGGGCAGGTATCCCATCCCGAATAGAAGGGGCCCTCTGCACATTTGGCCACCTCACTATGTTTTTACCAAACATGACCATAATGAAACATTTTTCTTCCCCATCACACCGTTGCCGAAGGGATTTGTCAGGACTTATGCCTGAATGCAAGGCTGATGCTACTTTTTGGGGGATGGAAAAACGCATGCTTGCTTCTATTTTTACCCCTGGCGTGGCTGCAGCAAAGGCTTTAGCAACCCTTAATAAACTAGGCTGTTGGCTGACAAAGTGCACAAATGCCACATCTGCAGCATTGACCGATCTTTTGGCCGATGTTCAATCAGTATGCCATGCTTCACTGCAGAACCATGCTGCTATTGATTTTTTGCTTTTAGCTCATGGACATGGGTGTGAGGATTTTGAAGGAATGTGCTGTATGAATCTTTCTGACCATTCAAAATCCATCTCTGCCAGCATCAAAGAGCTGCAGGCAGGAGTTGCAAAACTACAACAGGAAAGTGGTTGGCTTGATTCCCTGATGGGGGGGTGGAACGTCTCAGGGTGGCTCAAAGAACTGGTGAAGACAGGATTCTTAATTGTGTTAGTAGTTATTCTCATCTTGTTATTTTTGCCATGTCTGTTGCATCTGCTGCGGAGGGCCCTACAGCAGGTAACACACATGGCCTTTCCAATTTTAAATAAAAAAGGAGGAAATGTGGAAAAATTCATAGCGGAAGACAGCTGGCCCGTCATTTTTATTGAATCTGATCCAGCGGATGAAATAATCAAAATGTACCCTTAAGAAATATAGAAAGATATTGTGAGGCCAGTATTACAGCTACCTGAAGAATTGAGGAACTTCGAGCCAGAGGAGACAGGATCTGGTCCGGAAACCACACAACAGATGTTCAGCTTGCTCAGCTTTGGACATAGCTAAAAAAGTATTTTTATCTTAACCCTCAGCAGATTTTGTACTAGTCAATCAGATGTTGTTGCAACAGCACTGTTTTAAGCAAGATATAAAAAACATAAGGCTGTTGTAATAAAGAGAGAGACCCCTTTGCAAAGCACTCGGTGTGTTGTATGTCTGTCCCAACAATCGATAGGCAGCCACTTGCACAAATTTAGTTTCAGGAATTATAACTTGTGTTCTTCCCCCTTTCAAAACTTAATTTCTGCTTCTAATTTCTCCAATAGGTCCCTACCCAGCAAAGGCTTAGGATAGTTTGGCATATAGAAGAATTGGTTAGTTACCCAGTGTTTTCCCAATTTAAATTTCAAAGGTTGGAAGAAAGGCCATGTGTCACTTACCCCTGTGGCACCAATCACTTTTACAGTGTCTTGACTCAATTTCCCTTCTAAAGTATTTAACACAGAATATGTTGCCCCCACATCCACTAAAAACTCAATTTCGTCTTTCCCCAGCTTAGCTATAACCAAAGGCTCCACTAGGGAAAAAGCCTTTGGTCCCCTTTATTCCCCTCCACAACTAGTTTGTGAGCTGGGTCTGAAAATTTCTTCTTCGCCAACATTGGAAACTCCTTTTTCCAGTGTCCTTTCTTCTTGCAAAAAGCACATTGGCTCTTATCCAAAGGAGTACCCTTTCTAGATTCCTTACATGTCTTTTCCGGATTGACCCCCTTTCCATGCTGGCCCTTGCATCTATTACACTCGTGGAAATTCCCCCCATCTTTTGGATTTCCAGCTTTTGAACCCCTATTTCGATATGCCTTCCAAGCCATGTCCAGCAATTTCCCTATATCTTTGCTCTTTTCTACCTTTTGCAGTTTTATCCTTATATCATCTGCAGACTGACCTATAAACAGATAGACCAGGTGTGCCTTCCCTTCAGCTGATTCGAGGTTCAGAGTTGTGTACTTTCATGCAGCTTCTTTTAGCCTGTTCAAAAAATCTGTTGGAGATTAATTTTCATTTTTCTATGTGTCATATAATTTTGACCAATTTATTGCTTTAGGAATAGCATTTCTTATCCCAAAGACCACCCAATTCTGATATCGTTTCAACCTTTCCCTTTGCTGTGTCACATGGGGGTCCCACTTTGGATCCTCTGAAGGGAAAAAATCATTAACTGACCCTTGAAGAGTACCAGCCACTATCTGTGCCTCTACTGCAGATTGAACTGCCCTTCTTACCATCTCTCTCTCAGTTCTATCAAGCAGAGTATCCATTATGGCTTCTAAATCATTCCAATCTGGATTCTGCGACTTAATGGCTCTTTCTACAAAATTAGCTACCTTTTCTAGATTGTTTCTATACTCCCCGAGTGAGGCCTTCCACTGCTTCAGCTCAACAAGAGAAAAGGGAACCCTTATTAAGACAGAACCCTGGGCACCCATAGCTTGTCTCAAGGGGGCTTGTATAACAATGTCTTCTCTTTTGGACCTGGTACGTCCAGCGACAGGGCTAGAGGCCTCTATGGCCTCCTGTGCTTTCTTTCCCCTCTCTTTGGCTCCAGAATCCCAGTGGTCGGCCTCGAGTCTCACCAGGAACCTTCTGCCAAAGGCTCCAGGAAAGACTATTGTTCCCGGCTGCAGAGTAAAGCACGTTCTTTACCTCTGGCCCTGTCCTGACTGGGCCAAGGGCTACTGCATGAGCAAATTCTTGCTTGATCTGGGCGAAGGCCTGTTGCTGTTCAGGGCCCCAGTGGAAATTGTTCTTCTTGCGGGTCACCAGGTAAAGAGGGCTCCCAATCTGTCTGTTCTCGGGAATTTGCATCCTCTGGAAACCTATGGCACCGAGGAAAGGTTGTTTCCTTCTTGCTGGTGGGCGGAGACATTGCTGTGATCTTGTTGATGACTTCAGTGGGTATCTGACACCATCCATCTTGCCACTTCACTCCCAGGAACTGTATTTCTCAGGCAGGTCCCTTGACTTTACTCATTTTGATTGCAAAGCCAGCTTCCAGGAGAATCTGGATGATTTTTTCCCTTTTCTCAAATACTTCCTTTGCCATGATCCCTCACACAACGATGTCATCTCTCTACTGCAAATGTTCTGGAGCTTCACCCTTTTCCAGTGCAGCCTGGATCAGTCCATGGCAGATGGTGGGGCTGTACTTCCACCCTTGAGGCAGTCGGTTCCAGGTGTATTTCACACCCCTCCAGATGAAGGCAAACTGGGGCCTACCCTCTGCTGCCAGAGGCATGGAGAAGAACGCATTAGCAATGTCAATAGTGGCATACCACTTCAGTGCCTTGGACTCCAGCTCATACAGAAGTTCCAGTATGTACAACACAGCGGCACTCAGCAGTAGGGTAACTTCATTCAAGCCATGATAGTCCACTGTCAGTCTCCATTCCCCATCAGACTTGTGCACAGGCCAGATGGGACTCTTGAAGGGTGAGTGAGCCTTGCTGACTACCCCTTGGCTCTCCAGCTCATGGATCATCTTGTGGATGGGGATTATAGCATCTCGATTCGTTTGATACTGCCAGCAATGCACTGTTGAAGTGGACATTGGGACTCGTTGTTCCTCTACCTTCAGGAGTCCAACTGCAGAAGTATTTTCTGATAGTCCAGGCAAGGTGTTCAATTGCCTAATGCCCTCTGTCTCCACAGCAGCTATCCCAAAAGCCCACCTGAGTCCTTTTGGGTCTTTGAAGCAACTGCTCCGGAGAAAATCTATGCCCAGAATGCACGGGGCCTCTGGACCAGTCACAATGGGGTGTTTCTTCCACTCTTTCCCTGTCAAGCTCCCTCCAGCTTCCAGCAGGGTCAACTGCTGCAATTCCCGTCACCCCAGCAATAGAAACAGGTTCTGCCCCCATGTCCCGATGGGATTAAAGTGCACTACACACCAGTGTCCACCAAAGCTTTGTATTTTTGTGGTTCTGATGTGCCAGGCCATCGAATCCACACTGTCCAAAAGACACAATTTACCTGTGCATCTACCTGGCCAGAGGCAGGGCCCCTCTTGTCCTGGTTATCATTCCCTCCCTGGGCATATGTTCTGGAGGTCACTTTGTGTCGTGGTGTGGCCTCGTCCAGCTAGATGGTCAGTGGCCGCAACCTTCCTAGAAGCCTCACACTTGTCCGGCAGTACCTCGGTGCGGTGTGCGACAGCCGGTGGGAAAGGTACAGTGCCGTGCCTTCCACCCGCTAATCCCACCAGCGCAAGTGGTTAAGCAGGCAGTCGCACAGTCGACACCTTAAGACGGGAATAAAGAGTCGGAGGTGGACTCTCCTTATGATGTTCCACAGAAGGTGTTTATTCTTGAAGGGTCCAGGGAAGGAGAGCACTAACTACAGGGTGACACAGGATTATATACCAAACTGAATAGGGATGGAGAGAACACTGAGGGTCAATCACATTAGGGTTAGGGGGAGGAGAAAAGGTAGGGTAGCAGTACACAAACCAATAAGGGTAGGCGAGGGGAGGAGCAGGGGAACAAAGCCAATGGGGCGAGTGAGAGAGAACATTCTGGAACATAACCATATACAGAACATAGATTGACAAGGATAAACCAATTGAATGGGGGAGCATACCACTCCAAGGCCTGGGTGGGAGAGACCTTCCTTCTTACCACAATCCAGGGGGAGATCCTGGACCTCGAAGCCTTTACTTAATACAACACCTGGGCTCCCTGGCCCCACTGGCTCCTCGGTTACTTGTGTGGCTGGCTTATCCTCCGCAACATTCCCAGCTGCAGGCCAAGCCATTACCATAACTTTGATGCCTTATCTGTTTGAAAAGCAGACGCTGAGGCCAGATAAGAGGGTAAGAAAAAGTAAAAATTTATTTTGAGGTACGGAGAAAGCAAAACCTTCCTCGGGGTACCCCTCGGATCAGCCACACGCGCAGGAGGGCCCAAATCCCTGCGCCGGCATAAGCAAGTGTAAGTATTATAAAAGAGTGTAAAAAGGTAAAAAGGGTAAAAAGGGGGTGTGTGTCCATGCGCTCAAGCTTCTATTATAGGGTTTCAGCGAATTAATATAGTTGACAAAAATCTCCCAATTAGAAATACGATTGTAGAGGTGGCTGAGCCTGCAGCAGAGAATGCTGCGGGTGTTTGAGCCAGCCACAGGAGTGACCGAGCAGCCTGTTATTCCTTGTTCCCTTATAAGGTTCAGTTCTAGAGTGTTCTCCCTTACTCGGCATCCCATTTATCCCTGTACCCTGCTCCTCCCCTCGCTTGCCCCTATTGGTTAAAGTTGTATTACCCTGCCTTCTCTCCGCCCCCTGACCCTCAACCCATTGGTCCCAGTTGTCTCTCTGCCCCCACTGCCCCTGGGATAAAACCCTAAATCCTCCATTGTTCTGGGTTCTCTCCTTCCCTGACGATTCATGGAATAAACCTATTTTGTGGAACACATAAGGAGAACCCCTCCAACTCTTTGCCTCAACTAAGTACGCCTTTGTGTGTGTGTGTGTGTGTGTGTGTGTGCACAGCCAAACGCGTCCCGGCACCACTGGACATGCGCCACGCCCTCGGGAAGACTGCGGACCCCAAAACCCATCCCGGATTTTTTTTATTTAATACAACATATGGTTAATGAGGTAATTCCTCCTTTGGTTCAGCCTCCCACTGAACCCCCTAACACTGCTAGCTCTACTGTTGTTTTGGCTTTTAGGAGACATGGAAAGGAGAAATGTCCCTGGTCCTCAGAACACTAGTGGTGATAAGGTGACATAGGAATCTTATTTTGACTATGGGATAGGGAATTTGCTAGCTAGGAATTTACAAGGTTATAGGGTAAAGGCTACAGGGCTACTAATATATATAAAAAGTATGAAAGCAAAAATACTACTAATATAAAAAGCATAAAAGCAAAAAATCTCTTTGGCATCATTTCCCCCCTTTAAAGGCTACACAAGGATATCTTCCTTGTCTAGTCTTTACCATCTACATCTAGCAACAGAATCGACTAACACAGCCAGCTATCATACAGAAAATAAGTACAATTGCTACTACTATGAACACATTTTTTATCCAGGGCCAAGTTGGGAACCATGAAGTGAGGGTGTCAAAGACATAGTCAAAGTTTAAGGTGTTATTTCTGCGAGCTATTTCATGTAAAATTTGAATCTGCCTTTCAATTTCACTCAAATCCTTCCTAATTTTTCCACTCTGGTCCACATAAGAACAAGCAGTGTTAATAATCACACATAGACCTCCTTGAGCAGCCAATATGTAATTAAGAGCCATTCTATGTTGCAAAACCATACCAGCCAGGCTGTGGACCTTCTCCTGCAGGGCTGAAATTGCATCCGTAGTTTGCTGTTCGATATGTTCCACAACAGATGAGATGTTTACAACTGCCCTCTCCAGTTCGACTACTCCTAGAGAGGGAATAAGAGCTCTGACTATACTATGGAAAAGTGTGAGACGCTCAACGAGGGGATTAATAGACCTTTTCAGGCTTCCATTTGAATTTTCAATATGGTCATATACTGTTATGTTTGGAACTACAGCCCCAAGGGCACAGGCCTGATCTTTGTCTATGGGCAGGACTTTCCAAGCATTATTGTCACATATCCAATACTACCCCGTCCCGTATAGTAGAGCTAGTTTCCATGATGTCAGTTCCATCTTTCTTACCCTTCTTGGGCTTATTCTTTCCATAAATTTGGTCTTATCACAATATGAGGGAAGAATGGCCTTTCCTGTAGCATTTACAATTGCACAGGGAACTGTATTATTTCCATGATCTACTAGGCCGCTCAGGGGTATAAGAGGCAGAATGGTGGTATTATTGATTTGTTCCCACCTTTCAGTGTGGTTTGCATTAATTAGAATGCCAATTAGTGGCCAGTTATTACTCCCATCTAAAGGAGGCAACTGGGTACAAATCCAACAGTTATACTTATTAAGGGCTTTGGATACATTTTTAACTAGGTTCCCATGCAAATCGTGGTGCCAACTCTGAGTCATGGTTACCAAATGTGCAGATAGCAAACATGAAAAGAACAGTTTAGACCACATCACTTTGGTCTGCATCAGTCTCTGTTTTTTCGATGGTCTCAGGAGCAGAAGCCTTCTTAACTCCGGAGTAGTGGATCCATGGTCCCTTGCCAGCAACCTTGACTGCAGTGCGGGTAGTCAGCAGGACTTGGAATGGGCCCTTCCACTTGGCTTGTAAAGGATCACTGTCCCACCACTTAATGAAGACTCAGTCTCCAGGCTGGAACGGATGAGCAGGTGTGTCCAGTCCGATCGGTCTGGATAACACAACGAATCTCTGGACCTTCTGCAAAGTGGAACTCAAAGCAATTAAATACCTCTGCAAATCAAGTTTCCCCCTCATTTGAATTTCTCCCGGAATATGTGGTACTTGATAAGGCCTGCCATACAGTATTTCATAGGGACTTAGGTTGTCCCTTTTATCTTGGTTGAATACGAATTCTCAGTAAGGCTATAGGCAAGGCCTGAACCCATGTCATAGATGTCTCTTAACAGATTTTACTAATTTGTGTTTCTAGGGCCCCATTCATACATTCAACTTTACCACTTGCTTGGGGTCTATATGGTGTATATAGATCCCAAGTAATTCTCAAAATTCGACTAACTTCCCCAACCACTGTTGTGATAAAGTGGAGTCCCCTGTCTGATGACATTCCCAAAGGAACCCCGAATCTTGGAATTATATGATTAAGCAAAACCTTCACCACTTCTTTAGCTGTGTTAGTGCAACAGGGCTAGGCTTCAGGACATCCACTGAATGTGTCAACAAGTACGAGTATGTACCTGTATCCCTCTTTGCATGGTAACTCAGCAAAATCTATTTGCCAGTAATCTCCAGGAAGATCCCCTGCCTTTGTGACTCCTAACACAACTCTTTTGGTAGTGTCGGGGTTATTGCGGCTGCAAACCTCACATTCGCTTGTTACAGATTGTACAATATCAGTTATTCCTTTTCCTATCACTACCTTTCTCAGGTGTTTCAAAAGGTTTTCTGTTCCCCAATGAGTGGTCTCATGCTCTTGCTGAACTATTTCCCGAAGGACCAAGGGTGGGACTACAACTTGCCCTACTGGTGTGACAGCCCACCCACTTTCTTTGATTTCAGCTTTAAGGAATTTAATTAATTTGTGATCTGCTTGGTCATACTTGGGACTATACCCTGACAAGTCTATTTCTTTCTTTGGTATTACTGCTAGGATTCCTTTTTCTGCGGCCCCTTTTGCTGCTTGATCAGCAGTAATTTCCCAATTCTGGAGTGGTTTTCCCTTTTTGGTGACCCCTACAATGCATGATAGCTACTTCTGTAGGTTTCTTGATGCTCTCCAAGAGGGCAAGGATCTGTTCATCATGTTTGATTTCATTACCTTGAGCGTTTAATAGTCCTCTCTCCTTCCAGATGGCTCCATGGGTGTGGACAGCACTAAAAGCATATTTGGAGTCAGTCCATATGTTTATCTTCTTTCCTTCRCTCAGKTCYAGGGCCCTYRTCAGTGCAATMAGTTCAGCTTTCTGCRATGACACATCTGCTGRMAGGGCCTTTGCTTCRATCACCTTGWCCTRKGTTGTYACTGCATAACCTGTCAKTYGCTTMCMWTT
>JACAXG010000476.1:0-37857 GCA_018881555.1 Amblyornis subalaris | reverse complement strand
CAGCACTGATTGACCACAATACAGCCCAGGGCAGCCTGCCTGCGAGTGTCAGTAAAATCGCCTGTAGCCAGCAGCACGTCAATCCCAATCCCACGTCTGGGATCCTGCTGGTCCAACACAGCAYTCTGCGCTAGTGTCCTAGTTGCTAACTGCTGCCATTTCGATTCAAAGATGTCATATTCCACAGGCTGAAAGAGAACATGAGCCAGAGTGCAGATATCATAAGGTATTAGTGGRCTAGCATTAAAAACCCTAAGCAGTTGCATAACCTCACCAGACCCCAGACCATATCTTCCAGCCTTCTCCCGGAGGTCCATCCGAGCCTTCCACGATAAAGGCTGATAGGTGTTTTGATTGCCACCGAGAATAACAGGGAAAGCCTGGAGACTTTCTGGTGAAACTGCAGCACCTGCTGTGTCCTGTCCCCATGATGTCCACAGGGATTTCAGCCGCAGCAGGGCTAAGGGGCTTATTGCCACAAGCCACGGGGCGACGTGACTTAGCACAGTCACCCACTTCCTCGACTTTTGCTTTCACATCCCCCCAGAATTTCGCAGGATCCTGGGGACGAACCGTGACCTTACACGGCGGAAGAGTCCACAGGGCAGCTGAAGGGGATGCACCAGCCCGAGATCTGAGATCCCAGGGGGCCACCAGCACCCCAGCCGCGTCACCACCTGCGCCAAAAACAACCAGTCCGGGACCTACCCCCGCTGCCGCTTCAGCACCTGAGGAATGCCGCGGGGGCAAAGCTGCGCCAGGTGGCACCCGGCTTTCCCCAGCCCCAGCAGAGCCCACGGCATCCGGGGCTCCAGAGGCGCTTACCACCGCAGGCGCAGGGCAGAGCGGGGCCTGCCTGGACTCCCCCCGCCCCTGCGCAGGGAGGGGATGAGCCACCAGGAGGGGCGGATCCTGCAGGGCCACGGGGCACTGCCGCGCCACAGGCAAAGGCCCGGATGGTGACGGGGTGGGCTGGGCAAGCCGCGCGGGGGGGGAACCACTGAGATCAAGCCCAGGAGGGTCCCGCCGGTGGTGCGGAGCCCGAGCGCAGAAACCACTCGCCCCGGGGGGGGATCGCGCGCTCTCTCTGGTATTCGGAGCTTCTGCCAAATCCAGCAGATCTCCGGTTACCAGGACCTCACGCCCCCCGGGGCTGGGCTCGGCGCGAACTGTCGTGTCAATCTCGGCTGAAGCCGACCAATCAGCTGCCTCCTCGTCAGCAGAGGGCGGGTCAAATTGCACGCCTGCTGCTCCAGGGGGGAACTTAGTGGAAACGCCACAATTCGGGCACTCTACGGTGAAAGTTGCCCGGGCCAGCGACCCTGCCCCCTCCCCCAGCACCAGGAAGGCACAGGGAAAGGGGTAGGGTTAGGGTGCGGGGGGGGGCAAAGCGGCGCCGCCAGCCCCCCGGGGCTTTCTGAGGCCAATTCGTCCACGAATGCCTGCCAATCATACCAGATCGGCTGGCTAGCAAGCCGAGCGCTCTCCGGGGGAGTCCCATCCCCCACATCAGCGACCTGAGGTGGGAGGGGAGGCTCCGGCGCTGTTTGAAACTGTTCCTCCTCCTCTTCCGCCTCAGCCAGCTTGGTGAGTGCTCCTAGCTGGCTGAGCGAGTCCACGGGAGTGGCTGTTCCCGACAGACTGCCGCGGCTTTGAATAACAGAATTCACGTGTCTCCAGGAGATCAACAACTTTGCCACATCTAAACTAAACTCCACAGCTAGCATGTCAATCATAGCATCTCCTATCTCCGCCCAAGTTGCCTTAGAAAAAACATCTCCAGACTCCTGGAAGAAACCCTATTGTTTCCGCCAGAAATACACATTTTCCAACTCCGTTCTGGAGACCGAGACTCCCTTTCTCTCCAACGCTATCTCTAAAACCTCTAACGCCAAGGTATCGCATGAGGAATGCGTAATAATAACCATGTTTAAAACCCTAGCTGCCAGGGGAATTCCCTACCTGACAAAACAAGCCTGCACTTCGACGTTGAGGCGCCAGATGTCGCATTTGGACATGAAAAGAACCACACAGACTCAGCTCTGTCAAGAAGGAGCAAGAAGGGGGCCAGATGACCCCAAGCTCGTTTATTTATATGTTCTTAGAAACCACCGTGGATTGGAGGGTGAGGATACCACCCCTCTATCACACTGGTCAAAGGAAAAATCCATCAAACATCTCCGCCTAGGAGAATGGAATGTAAATAATAAAAGACGGTTAGCAAAACATGGCTATGTTTATAGAAAGAGCATGAGGACTCTGTTACAAAAATGAAAAACATCGAAGAACTGCAAAAGTCAGGGCGACAGGTATATGGGTTCGCTACAAGTGGATGCATATCCTCTGTTATCTTGTTATTTGCCCTTAAATCCTGCACTAATCGATAACTCTTGCCATCAGCCTTCTTAACCGGCAGGATGAGTCTATTATACCTAGATTCACATTGCACTAATAACCCAAATTTAAGGAATTTCTCAATTATAGGTGCTAATCCCTTGCGACTCTCTAATTTTAAGGGGTATTGTTTTTGCCTTACCAGTGTGGCTCCTKGTTTAAGTGTAATGACCACAGGCTCTGCTTGTTTGGATCTTCCTGGGATTTCACTGGCCCACACTATTGGGATGACAGCATTTTCAACTTCTGTGGGGATTTCTCCATGATGTTCCTGTATGAAAAGTGCAGCTACTTCGACAAATTTAGTTTCAGGAATTATAACTCGTACTCCCCCACCCCTTTTGAATTTAATTTCTGCTTCCAATTTTTCCGATAAGTCCCTTCCCAACAAGGGTCTCAGGGAATTTGGCATATAGAGAAATTTGTGTGTTACCCAATGTTTTCCCAATTTGAATTTTAAAGGCTGGAAGAAAGGCCGTGTTTCACATACCCCTGTGGCACCAACCACATCTACACTATCTTGACTCAGTTTCCCTTCTAAAGTATTTAATACAGAATATGCTGCTCCTGTATCTACCACAAACTCAACCTCCTAATTTCCCAGCTTAGCTACAACCAGAGGCTCTGCTGGGATAGAAGCCTCCAGTTGTGGAGGCCAGTGAGCCTGCTTACAGAAGGACCACGAGGGTCCCTTGGAGGGAGGAACCTTAAGTAGCTCCCCAGGTTAGGGTGACTGAAAAGGCCTCTCCCATGATGCTTTGATTCACTATGTTAATGTACCTCGGTGCTGTTTCCCCGGTTGGCCCGTTGGCCTCCCTGCCCCTTTCTACCCTATATGTCCYGGTTCCCGAGGCTTCTCCATTCCCTGTTCGCCCATTGGCCTTTGCTCCCTCGCCACTCCCCCAGTCTTTCCCATTGGCTCCCACACCCTAACCCCGCCTATGTACCGTCCCCGTACCCTCAGATTATTGGTCCCTGATGCTCTCCCTGCCCCTACCAACCCCGTATATAACCCCGGACCCTGCCATGCAGTCTGTGTTCCATCACTGGGAACCTTCACATCTCTGCAATAAACTTCTCTCGTAGAACCTCATAGGAAGACCCCACCCTTCCTGCCTCTTTGCCATCAATCCAGCTTGTAAGAGAAACTATCCAGTGTGTGTATGTTTGTGTGAGTGTGTTTGCCCTGCCAAGTGGCTTCCCTGGAGACGCTTTTGGAAGGTCACGACACCCCACCATACAGCATGCCGGCGACAGTTGGCTCACCGAACAGGGACCGTTTCTACACGTGTTTCTGAAAGCGTCTCCAGCAGCTTTTTGCTGCTGGAAATCAAGCCACGTTCGGAGCAGCCACCTCCCCGTAGAGAGCTCCGAGTTTTATCAAGGTAATCTGAGGGGCGACCAACAACCTTCTCAGGAGGAGACGACCGGTCGAATTTCGATGGACCACCCCGAGAGGTTTTTTTTTTGACCCAGTTGATGAGTGAAAAATATCGGGTCTCTTTTCTATTTTTTTTAAGCTTTTTCTCTCGGGTGTTGGGAAGAGTGGGAGATGGGTGCTAACTTAACCCATCCCCAGTGGGAAATTTTTAACCAAGTGTAAAGAGCTTTTATTTGGGAAACTTTTCACTTTTCTACGGGTGACTTAAAACGTTTAGTTCTTTGGTTGTTTAAATATTTTCCTAACATTTCACAGGATTTAGTTCTGCTTGCTATTATAGTAGTATGTGTTAAGGGTATTAGGAAATGTTTGGGTTCTGTTAACCCCCAGTTAAAAAACCTTTCCCCGCTTCCCCCTCCCTGTGTTCCTCAGCCCTTTTCCCTGTCTCAGGAGAGACCGGGAGACGGATCCTGCCCAAGGGCACAGGGCTGCTACCGTCTCCCTGACGTCCCCCTGTCCCCTTCTCAAGATGGGACCGTGCACCCCATCTCAGGCTCTCCCCTAACCCTCCTACCTGTACCCACTTACCCGGTTTTGTCTCCTCCTGTTTTTGCCCAAAATGGCGCCTACTGCATGGTGGCCCAAAATGGCGCCGATCGCGTGTGTTACGATCCAGTTTAAGCACAGAAGAGCAGAGGAAACTAAGTCTCTGTATAAAGCAGAGGGAACTTAGAAGGTTCAAAATATTCCTAAAAACGAGATTAAAACCAAACAAGATTAAATGTTGATGCCAAAAAATGAATTGATTTATTTTTATTTAATAGTAAAGGAGGCAAAGAGAAAGAAAAAGGAAAGACAGAAAGAGATAGAAAAAGAAGTGTGTGTGGGGTGCTGGGGGGACAGGGAGAGAGTGACGGGGTTAGATGGAGACATATCACCCTTCTGGGGGTCCCAGCGACGCCTCGTGGCTCCCCTCCATCTGGTCTTCTGGGTGGTGAGGGTCCCCCACCGCTGTTGCCATGCCAGAGTACAGAATCCAGTGGATTAATATATGCTTTGGCCAGGTAGGAATGCCCACGTGCCTCCCCTGATGGGGCTAGGTTTGACACTGTCCCTTGCAACACTGTGGACCTGTTGCATCATCTCTGGTGCAGGGTCTGGGGACCCCTTTGGGGGGACCCTTGATGGGCCGTGACACCCCCTCTGCTGTGGATAAGCTTCTCCCGAGATGCAGGGCCCCTCAGCTGAACTGGCCTGCACAGCGGAGGTTTGGGCTTTCACTGCCTCTGATCAGAGGCTTTTCACACCCAAAGCCTCTCTTTTCCCCCCACCCTTTGGTGTGAGGGTCTGTGCTCGCCCGGCAGCTGATAGCCCTGGGGCTGTGGTACCCACCCTGAAGGTGCTAAGCGTGATCCCTCTGGGAATGTATTCTCCCTAGCTCTTACTTATCTTCATCAGCGGGCAGTCAGGGCCCCATTCAGGGCTTTTGGACATCTTCTCTGCAGCTTTTGTAGAGTTTTGCTATAATACCAAAAATCCTTCATGAAAATGTTTAAGACATAAATTATAACATTTCCGTCTATGACAGCGTGGTAACCCAAAATGGTGCCGACCACGTGGCGCTGGCCATTCCACCACCTTGCGACCTCCCCCCTCCTTTCCCTGCACATGTCATCGCGTCGGGCCCCTCCTCCCACGCGTCGATGGGCGTGTCTGCGTCGGCCTCCTCCCTTTCCATCGGGAATCCCTTGCCTGTCGCAGACCCCGCACCCCTTTCCAGAGTCTCCACCTTCTCCATCGGTGGCTCCGCCCCTGGGAACCAACCCTCTTCTAGTTACCACGCTACCGGGGCCAGACGTGGGTGTGGTGGCGACTGGAAGGACGCCATCTTGGCATCCATTGCCACACAACAGCAGGCAACTCCGGTCCATCGTAAACCCCGCACACAAGCCAGGTGCTCTCCCTCCTCTTCGGAGGAGGAGGGCAGTGACTCCCAGGATTCCGATCCGGAGTCTGAAGATCCCTGGGCTGTGGTGCAAAGAAGGGCGGTAAGGGATGGTGACTGGGAGTTAGCTGACAAACTGTCCTTCGCAGCCCCAGTTATCTATAAGAGGGGAAGAAACCCTGGGTGGGAGCCGGTCCCTTATGCACAGCTCAAAGAGCTGTGCAAGGCCGGAAAAGAGTATGGGCGAAGGTCGCCATATTTTAAAAACTTGCTCCAAATTACCTTTTCCGCACATACCCTAGTACCCCACGATATAAAGAACAGAGCGAGGTGCCTCCTCTCTGATGTGGAGTATATGCTCTGGGACAAAACTCGGAAGAAACATCTCAGGGGACTTATACAATCGTATAGAGGGGATGGGGCTAGGGCCCATTTAACCATCGACCATTTAAGCAGAGAAGGTAATTTGGAGTGCCCCCAAGACCAAGCGCAAGATCTCCCCAAGGCTGTCCTCAGAGACATCAAAAAAGCAGCAGACAGTGCTGCTTCAGACATCCGATTATGCCACTCCCACCCAAAACTTTTCAGACATTAAACAGGGTGTGAACAAGACCTTCATCAAATTTATAGACCACCTAAAAGGCTCTATTGAAAGACAGGTCGAGAACGCGGAGGCACGCAAAGAACTGTTGTGCAAGTTGGCAGTGGCCAATTCAAACGGGGAGTGTAAAAAGATTTTAAGAGCCCTCGCTCTCGACCTGGAACCCACCATAGATCAGATGATTGAGGCCTGTGCCAAGTTAACATCAACCGAACACACGATTGCCATGGCGGTCTTGAAAGGGGTGGCAGAAGCTTTGGTGGCATCATCTAAGGACAGCCAACAATGTTATTATTGCAGGGAGTTAGGACATTTCATTAAGGACTGCCCCAAGCACAAAAACACCAGAAATTCGCCGCTGTCGGTGAGGTGCTCGGCATCGGGTTGTCCAATCTGCGAATGCCATCACTAACGGCACTCGGGAAACTACTGGCAGAGCGCGGGACGGCTCCGTGCGATGACATCAAATGCGCAGCCGTTCCGCCCTACCCTGCCCAGCATCCCAGAAACTCGGATGCCGGAAGCTACATTTCTGAAGACTATGCAAATGAGGAGCTCCGAGTCTCCGAGGCATTAAAATGCATAAAGGTATGGACCCGGCGCCAATTGGTGAGTGCCCTGTCAATAAAATTCGACGACGAGGGCATTCATAAAATCCCCATAGGACAATATGGGCCCCTAGCTGGCCCCAGAGACATTCTAATTATCGGAGATGGTGTTAATGGGCCAGGGGAACTCTTTATCATCCCTGAAATACAAACTGTTGGCCCTAATGATGAACTATATGTGACAGTCATGTGCAATAAACCACCTTGGTTTTTATATCGGGGAAGGGCCATTGCACAATTTTTCCTCCTACCACCTTGCTTGGACTGCGTCCCGGAGAACCCGATGGCGTTCTGGGTCGAGGTTGTAGGCCCAGATAGACCCATGGTAGAGTGTGGCCTGCTTAACAAAGGTACTAAGCTCTACCTTCCAGGGATGGCGGACACTGGAGCAGATGTCACCATCATCGCCCACTCCGAGCGGCCGCGGGACTGGGAACTAACCCCAGTGAACAGTCATTTCAGGGATTGGAGGTGCTGCAGTCTCCATGCGCAGCAAGGATACTATCGTCGTGGAAGGACCCGAGGGCCGAACTGCCACCATCAGGCCCTTTGTGGTAAGGTCAGGAATCATGTTATGGGGCAGGGACCTCCTGTCTCAATGGGGAACTCGACTAGAAATCCCATCGCCATCACGGGATTTCTAGTCGGGGCCACTGCGGAGGCTACCACCCCACCACTCACATGGAAGACTGACGATCCAGTGTGGGTGGATCAGTGGCCCCTCTCAGCTGAGAAGCTGCGCGCTCTTGAGTCCCTTGTGGAGGAGCAGCTTGCCAAGGGCCACATTGAACCAACCAATAGCCCTTGGAATTCCCCTGTCTTTGTTATTAAAAAACCTGGCAAAGACAGGTGGAGGCTGCTCCACGACATCTGAAAAATCAATGAGGTCATTGAGAACATGGGTCTCCTGCAACCCGGCCTACCCTCACCCTCCATGCTGCCACGCGACTGGAAACTCACAGTCGTTGACATCAAAGACTGCTTCTTTAACATTCCCCTCCATCCTCAAGACGCACCCCAATTTGCATTCTCAGTCCCATCCCTGAACAGGCAGGCCCCTCTAAAGCGGTACCACTGGCGTGTCCTCCCTCAGGGGATGAAAAACTCACCTTCCATCTGCCAGTTTTACGTGGTCCACATCCTCTCACCTATCCGTAGAAAATTCCCAGACGCCTTAATTCTGCATTATATGGACGATATATTAGTTTGCACCCGGGACCAGTCCTATCTGAACACTGTGTTGGCGAAGACGATCAAAGACGTGGAAGATGCCGGATTTGAGACCTGGGAAGATAAGATCCAGCGAACCTGCCCCTGGACCTACCTGGGACTCCGAATCTGTGAGCAGACCATCGTACCCCAGCAGCTCGTCATCAAAGACAACCCGAAGACCCTCTGAGACCTCCAACAGCTCTGTGGGACTATCAACTGGGTGTGTCCACTACTGGGGATTACGACGGAGGACCTCGCGCCACTCTTCAATCTCCTTCAAGGCAGCGAGGGCCTTGACTCACCACGCACCATCACTCTAGAGGCCCAGGAATCCATCAGCAAAGTCCAGAATGCATTATCATTGCGGCAGGCGCATAGGACTGATCACACTCTCCTGTTCCAGTTCATCGTCCTAGGTAAGCCGCCCAGGTTCCACGGTCTCATCTTTCAATGGGACACGACAATGAAAGACCCCCTCCTTATCATCGAGTGGGTCTTTCTCCACAACCAACCTACCAAAACACTAACTACAACCCAAGAGCAGATGGCTCAACTTATCACCAGAGCCAGGGCACGCCTTCGCACCCTTGCGGGATGTGATTTCGCATGCATTTACCTCCCATTGACAACAGAGACTCTGGAAAACTTGCTCCAGACCAACGAACACCTCCAGTTCTCCCTAGACAGCTACACGGGCCAAATTTCAATCCATAAACCCAGTCATAGACTGTTTACTTCGGTTTTTCATTTGGCCCCAAAATCACTCCAAAGTCGTACGCCTCTAAAGGCTCTAACAATTTTTACCGATGGCTTGGGGAGATCCCACAAGTCAGTCATGACTTGGAGAAATCCAAAGACACAAAAGTGGGAGTCTGATGTTGAGATTGTTGAAGGGTCCCCCCAAACTGCCGAACTAGCAGTCGTTGTCAGGGCTTTTGAGAGGTTCAAAGAACCCATAAATTTGATCACAGATTCGGCATATGTAGCCAGTGTAGTTGCTAGGGCTGAACATTCTTTATTAAAAAAGGTAGAAAATCCAAATCTACACAGGTTACTTTCGAAATTAATTTACCTTCTCTCCCACCGAAAGCAACCATTTTACATAATGCATGTGAGGTCACACACCGACCTCCCAGGGCCTATTGCGGAGGGCAATAGAAGAGCCGATGCCCTGGCCATGACTGTGCAAACTGCTAACATCCCTGACATCTTTGCGCAGGCCAAAATGAGCCACAGCTTTTACCATCAGAATGTATCCGCCCTCATGCGTATGTTTCGCCTTCCGCGCAACCAGGCGAGGGCGATAGTGGCCACATGCCCCAACTGTCAGCAACACCAAGTCCCATCATTGGGTTCCAGGGTGAACCCCCGTGGACTAAATAGCTGCCAGTTGTGGCAAACAGATGTAACACACTACCCAAGTTTCAGCAGGCTCAAATATATACATGTGTCTATAGACACATTTTCTGGAGCGGTGTTTGCTTTAGCCCATGCAGGGGAGAAGGCCAAAGACACCATCAGGCACTTCCTCCTCGTGTTTGCCACTTTAGGCATTCCACAAGAAATAAAAACTGACAACAGCCCTGCTTACACCTCCCACAAACTCCAAGACTTTTTCAATCAGCGGGGGGTGAAGCATGGCACGGGCATACCACACTCCCCTACAGGACAGTCCATTGTTGAGAGGGCCCATGGTACCATCAAGCGGGTCCTCGATCAGCAGCAGGGAGGGACAGAGGTTAATTCTCCCATTGAAAGGCTCTGTAAAGCCCTTTTCACTATAAATTTCTTAAATAGCTCATTCACAGAGCCAACCCTCTCTGTATTCTGGCACTTCTCAAATTCGACCCGAGCTAAGCTCGATGAGAAGCCGCCAGTGCTGATCAAGGATCTGGAGAGTCAGCAGATATTGGGCCCTTTCCCACTAATAACCTGGGGGAGGGGATATGCCTGTGTTTCCACACCATCGAGCCCAAGGTGGCTACCGGGAAAAAACATTAAGCCCTATACTCGCCCGGCAAACACTACTCCAGTAGACAGTAACCCTGCCAATTCTGAGACAAATACAGGACCATCCGACAAGCAAACAAGCATGGCGTGGAGACGGAGACGGCGCAGATTTCCACTGCAGGGGCCGACCCGTCGTCCCGCAACCAGAACCTCAGAGTGATAAGTACTCAGTTCTACCTCTTGTTCTTCAGTCACGTATGCCCATACGCCTATCCCCTTATTTATTTTAATAATTTTGTTTAAAACCCTAGCAGAAGCACCTGCCAAAGTGACACCCCACCAGGAGGCCCAACATCTACCTCGCCGCTGTTTTCTGGATGCTTAAACTGTGCCCCAGCTCAGAGAACTCTCACCACCCGCGGTGAAAGCATCTACACCAGCGTCCAGAAACTAAAAGAACATTGGGACTTTGGGGGGTGGGTTGCAGTGCTTTTGACCATATTTATTGGTTTGCGTATATTCGGTTGTTTCAAAGTCCCTAGGAGAGGCCTTTTTAATTAATAAAGAAGGGGGGGTTGCGGAGGCCAGTGAGCCTGCTTACAGAGGGACCATGAGGGTCCCCTGGAGGGAGGAACCTTAAGTAGCTCCCCAGGTTAGGGTGACTGAAAAGGCCTCTCCCATGATGCTTTGATTCACTATGTTAATGTACCTCGGTGCTGTTTCCCCGGTTGGCCCGTTGGCCTCCCTGCCCCTTTCTACCCTATATGTCCCGGTTCCCGAGGCTTCTCCATTCCCTGTTCGCCCATTGGCCTTTGCTCCCTCGCCACTCCCCCAGTCTTTCCCATTGGCTCCCACACCCTAACCCCGCCTATGTACCGTCCCCCTACCCTCAGATTATTGGTCCCTGATGCTCTCCCCTCCCCTACCGACCCCATATATAACCCTGGACCCTGCCATGCGGCCTGTCTTTCGTCACTGGGAACCTTCACATCTCTGCAATAAACTTCTCTCGTGGAACCTCATATGAAGACCCTTCCTGCCTCTTTGCCATCGATCCAGCTGGTAAGCAAAGCTATCCAGTGTGTGTGCGTTTGTGTGAGTGTGTTTGCCCTGCCAAGTGGCTTCGCTGGAGATGCTTTCGGGAGGTCGCAGCACCCCACCATACAGCATGCTGGCGACATCCGGTCTCCTTCATCCCTGACTCACTGCTAATTGAGGAGCTGGCCCCTGGGATTTCTTCTTCAGTATTGGACAGTCATTTTCCCAATGTCCCTTCTTGCAGAAAGCACACTGGTCACCGTCTAAAGAAGAAGAGGCACTGTTTCTTGATTTCTGAGGTGACCTCTCATTAGAATCTCTTATTGTGCTGGCGTCTGTCTCTATCTCTTGGCTCTCTGTTCCTGTATGCTGTCCAAGCTACATCTAACAATTTGGCTATATCCTGCTTCTCATCTAGCTTTTGGATTTTTCTCCTTATATCATCTGAAGATTGACCTACAAACAAGTAAACCAAGTGAGCCTTTCCTTCAGGTGATTCGAGGTCTATATTTGTATATTTGCTTGCAGTTTCTCTTAGCCGATTTAAAAAGTCTGTTGGGGATTCATTCTCATCCTGTTTTATTTCATACAATTTGGACCAATTTATATCTTTGGGGGTTGCATGTTTCATTCCATATACTATCCAGTTCTGGTAATGCTTTAGCTTTTCCATGTCTGCTGGGATATTTGGATTCCACTCGGGGTCATCTGAAGAAAGACTTCACCAACTGACTCTCGAATACCACCACCCACTATTTGGCCCTCAATAGTTGAGATAATTGTTCTTTTTACCATTTCTCGCTCTGTTTGGTCTAGCAAAGCATTCATTATACTATTCATATCATTCCAGTCAGGACACTGTGTTTCGACAGCTTCTACAAACTCAGCCACCTTTTGAGGGTCTTCTTTGTATTTCTCAGCTGAACTCTTCCAGGTTTGTAGTTCCATAAGGGAAAATGGGACCTTGATATAAACTGGACCCTGATTTCCTATGACTTCCCTCAATGGAGCCTACAATATTGGTTCTTTTCCCTTTCTGGATCTCATCCTTCTAGCTATAGGGCTGGGGGCTTCTATGGCTTCTTGAGCTATCTTCTCTTCTCTTTACTTGGACTGGGAAGCTTTTCCTTTAGCTTTCCTTTCAGGGAAGGGAAATGGATCAAGCTCTTCTGAAGAGGAATCAGAATCACTGCTACTGTCTGTTATACTACTGCTGTCCACATCTGTTATTGTCTGTGTCACTCTGATCTCGGCTGACAGGTCACTTCCCTTTCCCTCTATTGGTTGGTCTGTGGCGATGTGACCTTCCTTTCTTTTTCTCTTTCCCTGCCCATCTGATGTCACTGTGGGATGTTCCCTCCCCGTTCCCTCTGTGGGATGGGCTAGCTGTATCACTTTCCCAAGGCAGAGCTGTGGGCTGCAGCCCCTCCCCTCAGGGCTGGACTGGAGTCGACTCTCCACCCCCCGGTGCCACCCCAGCAGACAGGACTCAGGCATGGTTTGGCACAGGGGTTGGGATTAGCGGCTGCCACATCCCTGGCCAAAAGGGCCAGCCCACGGGCGGTTTTCCCCCACCCTGGATCCTGATGGAATGAGAGTCGTTGCCAACTGTGGGGGAGGGGCGGGCCTAGTGAGTGGATCCTCTTGCTCTTTTTCTATTTTCACCAGTGGGGAAGACAGCAGGGAGGTGGTTTCTTTCCTTTCTGTCCCTTCCCTGGTCGACTGTTCCGAGGAAGAGGAAGGAGAGGGCTGGACAGACGGCTTAGGGGGAGGAGGGGGCGGACCAGGAGGAGGAAGGGCCCCTCCCCCTTCCCTGTTTGTCCCTTGTGGCGGGGGCTATCTGATCTATTTCCGGTAACTCATACTCCGTTTTAAAGGTCACCTCTTTCTTTTCATCTTTTCTACCTTTCCCTTTTAAAGCCAATATACACTGTTTTTTCAAATTTTGGATCTCGGGGTGTGTGGAAAGAAGCAAGAAAGGTTCAACGTATCTCAGCTCATCCCATCTTTCCTCTAAATGAAGTCGTGATGTTAATTTTAATATTAGCCTTTCATCCAGCGTCCCAAACTGAGGCCAAGTTTCTCCATCTGATGACTGATATAATGGCCAAATTGCAGTACACAATCTTATAATCTCTGTTTTTATAAGAGGCGTTTGTTTCCCAGTTAAATTGGTCCAATGCTTCAAAACCAGATCTAGGGGAGAATTTTTGGGGATATCTACACTCCCACTCGAGAAAATACAGTCTGTATTTCCCATTTTTACAAGCTAAAAGCCGTGGAGACAGAACAGACCAAAAGGAAGCAAGAATACAGTCCCAAGCCAGGATCCAGTGCTGGGATTGGACAAAAGAAGGCTGTATTAAGTGAAAAGGCAGAGAGAAAACAGAAAACTGAGAGAGAACCACGGGCTTTCAAAGAGCAGGGGGAAGCAGGATTTGAACTGTGGTCTACCTGGTTTCCTGGCAGCAGCGCTTGCGGTGCGCCACCATTGGTTTGTGGTCAGTGGGGCAAAACGCAGGCTTGCCAGTCTGAGGATCTTTCTCTCCCCCTCCCGCCAATGGATTGTACCAAACCTGTGTTAGAGATAGGGGCGTACAAGTGAACAAACAAAACAAACAAAACTTACACTAAATTACCAATCCCCTTCTCTAAATACCACTGAATCAAACAAAAGAGATCTCTTAACCAAACAAACACGTTAGCAACTAACAATATTGCTTTCTCCTGGTGTTATTACCTCTCTTTCTTCCTCTGGTGGTTCTTGGATCCCCCTATTGTTCCCGAACAGTGGTTTGGTCTCTCTTGGTCACGTGACTTCTTTTTGCCGGCAAAGGAAAAACTTCTTAAAAACAATTCAAAAAATCCGTTTTCGGGAATTTTTCGGGGAATCTCGAGCCTCACTTTGGATAAGGCTGATGCCTTATCTCTTTGAAAAGCAGAGGCTGAGGCCGGGTAAGAGGGTAAGAAAAATTTAAAATTTGTTTTGAGGTACGGAAAAAGTAAAACCTTCCCCAGGGTACCCCCGGGATCAGCCACGTGCGCGGGAGGGCCCAAATCCCTGTGGCGGCACAAGCAAGTGTAAGTATTATAAAAGAGTGTAAAAAGGGGGTATGTTTCCATGCACTCAAGCTTCTACTATTATAGGGTTTCAGTGAATTAACATAGTTGACAAAAATCTCCCAATTAGAAATACGATTAATGAGGTAATTCCTCCTTTGGTTCAGCCTCCCACTGAACCCCCTAACACTGCTAGCTCTACCGTTGTTTTGGCTTTTAGGAGACATGGAAAGGAGAAATGTCCCTGGTCCCCAGAACACTAGTGGTGATAAGGTGACAGGAATCTTATTTTGACTGTGGGATAGGGAATTTGCTAGCTAGGAATTTACAAGGTTATAGGGTAAAGGCTACAGGGCTACTAATATATATAAAAAGTATGAAAGCAAAAATACTACTAATATAAAAAGCTTAAAAGTAAAAAATCTCTTTGGCATCACCTTCAAGGGGATCGGACATGTCATCCTCCCTTCTGTTATTCCTGGCAGCTTGGCTATGGGAAACTGGAGCTATATTCCTTCTGGTGGAACTCCCTCTATTAGCAGTCCCTTCCTTCAGTTCACACACCTGTGCTGCCAGGACAGAAGTGGGTTTCCCATCCCACCTTCTCATATCTTCCCAATGGTCACACAGGAAGAACCACAGGTCAGCTCGTGGGGTGTACCCTCCCTCCCTGCTGATGGACGTCTGCTTCTAATAGTAGGGCCTCTGGTCTGTACGGATGAGATTTGGAAAGATCCTCTTTAAGCTACTTCCTGAGTTTCTGATGGGTCTCTTCAATTCTATCTTCCATTTTCTGTATACGCTCTGTTAGATTTGTTTCCACAGCTGAGATTTTTGTTTCTGCTGGGCCGTGCACAGTGTTTTCATACGCTCGAAGCCTCTTTGCCATAGCACCCACTGCCTCATCCCACTCATTCCACTGTATCGTGGCTAGGGCAGGGACGTACTCTCATGGCCCTAGTCGTGCAAGTTTGAGCCACATCACTGATGTGCATTTCACCATGTCCGGACTTCTAGGGAATTGGTCGTCATCTGAGAAAATGGTCTCTATCACAGCCAGTTTTCTCAAGTGTTGAATTCCTTGCTCCATGGCTTTCCAAAGGCCTAGCTGCAGCTGGACATCTCGGCACAGGTATCTTTCTTTTACGCTTGTTAAGAACTGTGTCCAGAGGCTGAGAGATTCAGGCCTCCTTGGAACACCCTCGTCAATATCCACATCACGTGACAGGGATCCCAAGTGCCTCGCTTCATTACCATCCAAAATTATACCATCACCCGTGTGGTAGAAAGGGACAGGCGGACGGAAGATCACGCGATGTGACGGAAAGCAGGAGCAGCATGGAATCCTTCCTCCCTTCATTCCTTTGTGATAAGAGCATGCAAACCCCTCTAACTCCAGTAGTTTTCCACTCCTTACTAACTCCAGCTATCCCACAGTCCCCCTTTCCTGACGTAGTGAAGCCCCTCGACTATTTAACCTCATGAGATAAGATAATAAAGGCCATTTTGACCATCCACCACATTGGTGTCTGTGTGTCCATGGCCCGAGTGGCCACGGGGTAGGCCGGGCTGCCGTGCTAGCCTCTTGAACCAGGTCGCCTTGTCTTCTTATCAGAAGGCAACACACCCGCGGTGTCCCAGATTCGGACAAACCAACTTACTATAGATTCGTCAAACCATCTCGTTAGATCTTTCCTTAGATTGCGAAGACTTTCTACAGACAGGGACTCAGTAATGATTTCTGGTTCTGATTCCTCTGCTGGCCATGAGGGTCCTGGCTCCCCATCATCATCAACTGGGCGAATGGATTTGGTTTTGTATTTCCTTCTCTGGACGGGGGAAACTGCTATTGGCTTAGACTCCCTGTCTGGTTTAACTGCAGTCTGAGTGACTGCGATGTCTGCATATCTATTGTCCTGCCCCTCTGTCTGTACCTTCTGCCCTACAGTGTTGAGTAGTGTGTGATAAGCATTAGCCAGGGCCCAGCACATTGCAGTGAGCTGCTTCTCTTTAGATTTGTCATTGCAATTTTCTTTCAGGTATTTCCCCACCTCAGCTGGATTCTGAATTTGTTCAGGGGGAAAATTCCAAGCTATCGGGGCAGAGAATTCCTTCAGGGTTTGGCCTACGTCCTCCCACATCCCACGCCACTCAGGATTTTCTTCGACTGGGGCATATCTCTGAACAACCTCTGGAAATCTCAGCCCTGATTCTAGACATGCTGCAGACCATATAGAGGAGACCTAACAAACCTGACAGATGTAACAACAAACAGGTGGTATCTTTAACATCCAGGGGGAACTGAACATTCTCAAAAGGTGATGTGCCAGATCTGAAGGGGAAGGAGGAGGTCAAAGGCTGGGAAAAATCACCCCCTACTTCTCCCCTAACAGACTGGATGCACTTATTAATAAACCCTGTCCTGGAGTGATCTATTATGATAATCTATTCCTTGATCCTCTGCTTATGCCCAAGAATTGTTATTGTTTTCTCTTTCAAACCCCCCTCCCCCACCCTCCAAGCCGGTAGGTATGTGAGCACAGCCGAGATCCTAGCAGGGGGCAGGGCGAGGAATTGCTCTCTCTCTCTTCTGGTTCGGGGGGCCGGGATGTTGCTCGCTCTTTTCTGATTTGGGGGGCTGGGAAGTCCCTCCCTCCTCTTCTGGTTCTGGAATTGGTGCTTGATGGCTGCGTGTACAGAGAGACGAGACCGGAGCCGTTTTCTTGCCGGACCTGCTGCCCTGCCGTGTCCTGCAGCGGCGGCTGCTGCTTGAGAGTCTAGACTGAGGCCTCCCCCACCAGACCCCTGCCTGGCAGCATGGTTTTTTCCCACGGTGCTGAGCCACGTGGTTTCTCTGCTTGGCTGACTTGGTTTTTGGCCCAGGCAAAACACTTTTCTTTTTTCCCTCGATTGGAGAAGCTGGAGCAGCATTTCTTTGGCTCCCAGGAACTGAACTGAACTGGCTGCTGCTCCGAAATCAGCAGGAGAGGGATTGCCAAGAGCAGCGGCTCTGCCCAGCCCCAAGCCCCAGGGAGCCAAGCCGGGGAGAGAAAGCACACCAAAAGGCTCCAGCCCAGCTGTTTTTCGCCTCCTGTGACTGCCTTCGGAAAGAAAAAAGTCAACACTAAGTAGCCACTGGAATTTTTCTCTGCTACAGGACTGCTCCATGGGGGTGGGGGGTCTGCTGCCCCCTCCATGTGAGAAGCCAGCACCATTTTGGACCTCGTGTTGGGAAAGGTGTATTCCTCCTGCACTGCCCCCACTCTCTGGACACTTTTTGGGTTTTTGTTTCTGGGGGGGAGGGGGGAAAGTGAGTTCTGATGGTTTAGTGCTTAACATTTACTTTTCTTTCCCTTGCCTTGTGGGCAGGCATTCTGTCTGTTAATAAACTATTTAATTTTCTTTTTTTCATTTTCGTCTAGTAGTATTCATTCCCTATTGGTGGAAAGGGGATTGTTGGAACCTTTTTTGGAGAGAAGGACTCAGTCCAGAGAGTTCTCTTAAATTTTTCTCAAAACTGAGACACCCCCAAAAAAGGCTGCTGAGATCAGGAAAACAGCAGAGAACATACATCCCAAATAACTCCCATTGTCCCTGATGTTATCATTTCATAAATTTTTGGCATGGGGCCTATCAATGCAGCAATCCTGATTCGTGTCCCTGATATGTAAAAGACATATGCCAGGGCCACAATTGCCAATATATATGGATAAGCACACATGCCTAGGTTCCAGAAAGACATAGAAGCAAGTAGCATGACTACTGAGTGCTGTACCCAAAACAAAGTGTTTTAAACAAAAATGTAATTTTTTTTTTCACTGTCTCTTGCCCCCTAAGTTGGGCACCAAATTTTTTTCTCAGTTTTGAGACAAATTTTAGAAAGAAACTCTTTGGACTGAGTCCTTCTCTCCAAAAGGGTTCCAAACATCCCCTTTCCACCAAAAGAAACAAAAGAAAAAAAAATTAAAAGGTTTATTAACAAACAGAATGCCCTCCCACCAGGCAAGGGAAAAAAAAGGTAAGCACCTGTTAAGCACTAAACCATCAGAATCCACTTCCCCACACACACAGAGAAACAAAAAAACCAAAAAAAGTGTCCAGAGAGTGGGGACAGTGCAGGAGGAATGCACCCTTCCCAACACATGGCCCAAAAATGGCGCCGGCTTTCCATGCGGAGGGACAGCAGACACCCCCCACCAGAGCAGTCCTGAGGCAGAGAAAAAATTCCAGTGGCTACCTGGTGTTGACTTTTTTCCTCCGACAGCAGTCACGGCAGGCCAAAACAACTGGGCTGGAGCCTTTTGGTGTGCTTTTTTCTCCCTGGCTTGGCTTCCTGGGGCTTGGGGCATGGTGCCGAGTGGCTCCACTCCTGGTGATCCCACTCCTGCTGATTTCGGAGCAGCAGCCTGTTCAGTTCAGCTCCCAGCAGCCAAAAAAGTGCTGCTCCAGCTTCTCCGAAAAAGAAAAAAAAATGTTTTGCCTGGGCCAAAAACCAAGTCAGCCAAGTAGAGAAACCAAGCTGCCCAGTGCCCCAGGAAAATCATGCTGCAGGGCAGGGGTCCGGTGGGGGCGGCTCCGGTCTCATCTCTCAGGCAGCAGCCACCGTGACACTGCATGGCAGGGCAGGGGTCTGGCAGAAAATGGTTCCGGTCTCGTCTCTCAGCACATGCAGCCACCACACTTCGATCCCAGAACCGGAAGAGAGCCAGCAACTTCCTGACCCCCCGAACCGGAAGAGCGAGAGAGCAACCTCTGGCCCCACCCCCACCAGGATCCCAGCTGGGCTCATGTGATACCCCCAAGCCAGGAGGGGGGGGGTGTAGAAAGAGAAAACAATAACAATTTTTGGGCATAAGCAGAGGATCATGTAATAGACTAGATCACTCCAGGACAATGTTAAACAGGACCAGCCCAAATACTGAGACCTGGGGAACGTCGCTAGTGACCATCCACCAACTGGATTTAGCTCCATTCACCACAACTCTCTCGGCCCAGCCATCCAGCCAGTTTTTTACCCATTGAAGAGTCCACGCATCCAAGCCACGAACAGACAGTTTTTCTAGCAGGATGCTGTGGGAGATGGTGTCAAACACTTTACTGAAGTCTAGACACATCCACAGCTTTCCCCTCTACTAAGAGGGTCACTTTGTAATAGATCAGGTTGGTCAAGCAGGACCTTCCTTTTGTAAATCCATGTTGGCTGGACCTGATCCCCTGGTTATCCTGCATGTGCCATGTGATGACACTAAGGATGATCTCTTCCATAACCTTGCCCGGAAGTGAGGTTAGATTGACAGGCCTGTAGTTCCCTGCATCATCCTTCCAAGCCTTCTTGTAGATAGATGTTACATTTGTGTATCAGGCAAGATTTTTCACTATAGCTGAGTGGTTTGTTTGTGACAGCAGTTGTCACTTCTAAATATGTACAATTTATCCAGGGAAAAAGTAAGTAAAAGGCATTCCTTCTGCTATCATTTTGATATATAAGAAATAGCAGAAAATAACTCACTAAGCTAACTCATAACAGTGAAATAAGTGAAGGTCCTCTTTCATATTCTTATGAGTGCTTCAATATAAGAGCATAAACTAATATTGAAAATCATAAAAAAATCTGAGTCCCTGTCTGATATTACTATACAAGTGAACAGTTATACAGCAAATCTAGATAGACCCTTGCTCACAGAATGCAGGAGGAAAGACCACAAGGAAAACTTCTTTTGCCCAGAGATGTGAATTCCCATTTATTGGTCTGGTTTAAGATAATCTCTTTAAAGATGGCATATGGGAGTTAAATACGAAGTAAGATCATCCAATTTCAGGTATGCAGAAACTATGGCAAAATATCCACAAGTTGTGTTAAGACACATTTTCTATAGGGGAAAAAGTGTCCTTACTTCCCATAAAAATGAAGATTTATTGGCTGGATATGTATAAGTAATCAAGTTTCCCCTCTGTCTCAGGCTTTTTAAGAGGAAGGAAAGGAGAAATATTTTCTTCAAAGGTAAAGATTCTAGCTGTCTTTTTAGTCTATGTATCTTACTAATGTTTTAGTGTATGTATGTGTGCTAAAAGCTCATATAAAAATATGTGGCCAGAAGCTGCCAGTTTGAAGGGGCCTGAGGGAAAAACTGGAGGATGCTTAGGTTTTACAAAAGCCCAAAGAAGCTTAGTCTTCAGCACTTGTATGCCTTCATGTCAAACGCATAATTCTTTGTTTGCTTCCTGCCCTAGGAAACATATGATAATGAAGATGTCCGGTTGGTTTATTACTAACAGCAGAGAATGTGCAAGTGGACAAATTATTTTTTTTGTAACTTGCTCTGCTTCTGCAGAGAAGCCTAAGATAGCCCCAAGGGCTCTGGTTAACACTCCAGGGCACAGGACCCCACAGTGGCCCAATGCTTTTCCTAACCTTCAGGACCACTCTGTACCATGTAACATTGTGACATGCAGAGGGTATAGGTCTGTGTCTGGGGGTCTCAGCCAGCAGCAGTATCCCACAGAGGCGTGTCTGAGCATGCTTTGGGATGTTAAAGCACAGTATCTAAACTAGCCCTATTACTATATGCAGGACACAGATAATCCTGCCTCCTCAATTCCTTCTGTCACTTAATCTGTAGAATATGCAGTGTAAACTGTAGCTTAAATTTAATCAGAAGCAACTCTAGCATGATGTACAAGGAGGAAACAGGTTTCCAAAAATGCTTCTGTTTCTGTCTTGCTACACTGCTGCCATGGTGCCAGCTGCAGCCACAAGAGCCCATGGGGGTCCTGGCTGTCTTCAGTATGCTCATCTTTACACACACTCACAGTGAGCAACTAACACTAGTACCGAGCATGGCCTCAGGGAGCCCTTCTTTGTCACAGGTTTCTTCAAGGTTGCTCTCTGTTCCCATGGCACATTGCTGTTATAGTTATGTTATTGGCATTTCCTGAGTTTGTGTTGGTCCTGCCCTTAGAGTGGCTCCTCCTTGTGAACCATGAAGTAGCTCCAGCAAACTGCCATACAGGGATGGCAGAGCAGAAAGTCAATGGAATAGCTTCATAGGGATGGGCAGAAAAGGAAAACTCTTTCAAGTCAGAGGTGCTGAGGCTCTGACACTTTTTCATTTCCCCAAACTGGAACAAAAAAGGACATTCTGTGATATCCTAGCAAAGAAAGAAAATATTTGTTCCTAAAAGTGGTATCCAAATGGCTACCTTTGACTTTACTGCTTGCATCTATTACAGAATGTTTTGCAGAAAAACTGAAGTTGTTATGCTGCAATTGGCACAAAATGTCCTGGCTTCTTCAAATCAAAGCATTTCTGTGGTCCCCTGGAACCTAGTCGCACATTCTTGTGGAGCATCTCAATTCAGTGTTGCTTCAATAGCATTCGCAGATGGAAAACAACTCTCAGAAAAATTTCAGCCATGGCTAATCATAGATATCTCCTGCTGATTAAGGACTCCGAGTCCAAAGTTTTTTTGGGTTTAATGCGCTTTCACAAATGCACACAAAACAGCCTAAGTCCACAATTTGTTGCTTAGAGGTATTTCATACTGTCAAACTATTCCATCACTCTTCTCCCTCAAGACTATTTTTTTTCTTATTAACATTTGAATCTGTAAATATTTTTGGAGATGCAATGCTTCTCATACAGGCTAAGATTTCCAGGAAAGAACAAAGATTATGAAGACCAAAGGACAGATACTTTAAAATTATGGGACTTTCAGTGGATGTTCTGCACTTCAGGGCAAGCAAGGGCAAACGTTATACTGTTGTAAGGACTTAAAGAGCACAATTGACTGTCGGCGATTGAGAAACGGACTCAGCTGGGTGCAAGCAAAGCCAACTTTATTCCAGGCACCAATGCCTTTTATACTATTGTACAAACAATTAACTACCCGTTTCATAACCCCCTGTCCTCCCCAGCAGCACAGCTTCTTGCATACAGTGTCCTTGGTCAGCATTCTGTTACATGTTAGCAGACAGGAGTGAGGCTTAAGGAGTTGCCTTCTTATCAGGGTGTCGGCTCACACCTTACTCTGCATACTTATCTTTCCCAAGGCTTAACATTTACCAAGGCTGAGATTGCTGCTATCTACATCGCCGGGGGCTATTGCCCCCACATGACTGTCTCAAAATACTGTCAAAGCCACAGAAGGAGTTTGCTATAAGATGAGCCACCACAGCGGGAGCTTGAGATAAGCACAGATGGCAGCAACAGCTAATTCCAGGCCTAATGGAGGTGAGGTTTGGTTAGCACAGCGGAAAACAATTCCCACACTGGTAAACTGTGGGAAAGGAAGCAACTGACACATACCATCCCAAGCTATGGGAACAGCATCTACGCCCCATGGATACCTGGAACTTGGACTGTATAAAGGTGATATCCCAGAAGAACAACTTGGGGACCCCCACCACAAAGAAGCCCAGGGTGAAGAAGGACCAATGGGATGCCGCGGCATCCACATGGTGGTGACTAACTTCTGTTGGTGATGAAACCAAATGTAAAGAAAAAATCCACATGGCGGCGATGAAAACACACTGATACAGTGTTGCAGTTTTTTGAGCTATTCAGGTTCAACTTTTTTCTTCTCTTTTTTCTCATACCAGCTCCCTTTTATTGTAAGCTTGTTACAGATAAACATCCCCCCTAACCGGAGCTGCAGGATCTTTGCCAATTTATAACACAAAACATGCCTCAATCACTCCCTTCACGTGACTGTTCAGTCACGTAAATCAAAGCACGCAACTGAGTGGTATTCCGCTTAAGTGAGCATTCTCACCAAACACACGGATTAGCAGTCTTTGAGGTCAACATTCTCTTATTTTAATCTTGGTTAAGATGCCAGATGTTTGGCATCATTCCCACAAACTTCTGCTTCGTCTCTCTGTCTCTGTCAACAAATTACAGAAAATGGTTGAATAAGACTCTCTAACACCAATTTAGTGTTAAAGAGGGCATCATTTATTTGGGTGCCTGGAGTGGCATGGGGGATAACTCCTCCTAATGTGCTCCCCCAATTGTTACAAGTGTGTTGCTAATATACAGTCACTACATGCATATTATTATTTGCCCATTACCATAAAATACTCCCCATGTTCCCCAAGTTCCCAAATTCAGTCCTTGTTTTGGCTGTAGCTGCATTCCTGAGCCAGATGTCTCCTCCTTATCTTCCAACCTCCTTGCTTGGAAAGCAGTTTCTGCAGGCCTTGTTTCTCTGCTAAAGGCTCACAGTCACAGTGTCTCTCTGCTAAAAGCTCACAGTCATGGTAAAAATTGAATTAACCTTTTTGGTATCATCTCTCTCTCTCTCTCCCCCCCCTTTCCTATTTCTTTCTCTCTCTCTCTACCTCACATTTACTGTTACATAAAATCCATACTATTGACTTCAGCATATGGTCTCATTTGCACCTTAATTCGGACAGAGGCATCTCTTAATAATTGAATCATAACTACTGTATTCCACTTTTTAAATCTTGGATGATTGCTAATCTGTTGCAAATCAAAAAAAGTCCTCAGAAGTAATTTGGGCTATGCAGAAATAACTGAGACAAAAAAGAAGGCAATCACACGGTTTATTTAAATTGACACCTGGTAGAAATTTTAACTTTTTATTGAAAGAAAAGTTCTGCAGAGACCTTTATTCTGAGGGTCCCATCACAGCGATTGTTTTAAACAAAGCCTTGAAAACCAGTCAAAGGTGTTGAAATAACTCAGGCTGGAAAGCCAAAAAAAAAAAAAATTCAAATTTTATATTTTCAACCCATGTGTTGTGGGTTTGGGTTTTTCAGGGAATTTTGTTCCATCTGAAGGGAAGACTCTGTGAGGGGAGGGGGGTTGTCTAGGAAACAAATAGGGGTAATCAAGAGACAAAAGAGACATGGCCAAATACCTTGGCATACCATTGGAATGGTTCTGGGGGGGGGAAGCTGAGTGGTTTTGGCAGTTTCTTAGCTGGGGGTGAGTCAGTCTGCTGGGTTGGGAGCAGAGACGGTTATGTGGTGCTTCTTCGCCTTGGACCTCTCCTGCGCAGCAATTCTTTTCAACACTGCCGTGGAGCTCTGCCTGCCGTGGGCTTGTGAGCCTGTTGCTTGCAAGAGAGGAGCACTGAGAAACCAACACAGTCCACCTGGGTGTCTGGAGGAATTGTCCTCTTCCCCCTCAACCCCACCCCCACCGGAGCCACGGCGTGGAGTGCTGTTTGGATCCAGAGCCACGTCCCTGCCAGACCTTTACTCTGTACAACAGTGTGACGTTGCAATAAGCCCCGCCTCCCTTCCCAGCGTGTACCAGCTGCTGTTAGCACTGCCGAGGACCAATCCCTGCTCGGGTGGGTGCTTGGGAGAGACAACCCTTTCTTCCCTCTCCTTCATCTGAGCCGTCATTGCCACCTGAGGAAGTTGCCGAGCTCACGCTGGAGCGCCCCCTGCAGTTGCAGGGGAATCAGCGCACCTTCCCTGCCTTGCTGAGGTCTGCCAGCGCTCCCTGCCGGTTGTGGTCATAACTACAGCAAAAGAGAAATTGCTTAATGGGCGGGTAAAAGACTGTTATTGGGTTTCTGGTCTTTTCTTATTGTTGTTGATCTGCCTTGTTTTATATATATTTATCCTAGTAAAGAACTGTTATTCCTTCTCCCATATCTTTGCCTGAAAGCCCCATTGTCGCCCTGAGTTTTGCAGTTCCTCAATGTTTTTCACTTCTGTAACAGAGTTCCCATGCATTTTCTTTAAACATAGCCATGCTTTGCTAACTGTCTCTTATTTTTTACATTCCATTCTGCTAGGCGGAGACGTTTGATGGATTTTTCCTTTGATCAGTGTGATTGAGAGGTGGCAACCTCACCCTCCAATCCACGGTGGTTTCTAAGAACATATAAATAAACGAGTCGGGGTCGTCTTGCTCCCTCTTCTTGCTCCTTCTTGACAGAGCTGAGTCTGCGTGGTTCTTTTCGTGTCCAAGTGCGACATCTGGTGCCTGAACGTGGGTAGTGCAGGCTCGCTTTGTCAGGTAAGGAAATTTCCCTGGCAGCTAGGGTTTTTAAACATGGATATTATTACACATTCCTCATGCGATACCTTGGTGTTAGAGGTTTTAGAGATAGCGTTGGAGAGAAAGGGAGTCTCGGTCTCCAGAACGGAGTTGGAAAAAATATATTTCTGGGGGAAACAAGAGGGTTTCTTCCAGGAGTCTGGAGATGCTTTTTCTAAGGCAACCTGGGCAGAGCTAGGAGATGCTATGATTGACACGCTAGCTGTGGAGTTTAGTCCAGATGTGGCAAAGTTGTTGATCTCCTGGAGAAGCGTGCATTCTGTTATTCAAAGCCGCGGCAGTCTGTCAGGAACAGCCACTCCCGTGGATTCGCTCAGCCAGCCGGGAGCTCTCTCCGAGCTGGCTGAGGTGGAAGAGGAACACGGGTTACAAACGGCGCCGGAGCCTCCCCTCCCGCCTCAGGCCGCTGATGTGGGGGATGGGACTCCCCCGGCGTGCGTTTGGCTCACTAGCCAGCCGATCTGGTATGATTGGCCTCGGAGAGCCTCCGGGGGCCGGCAGCGCCGGCCCCCCCCACCCCCAGGCCCATGGATCTTGGCAACGCCGGCTTCGTTCCCCCCCGCGCTGCAGGGGCGGCGGAGCGGTGAAGACTACTCCTTTCCCTGCACCTTGCCGGCGCTGGGGGAGGGGGCAGGGTTGCTGGCCCGGGCAACTTTCACCGTAGAGTGCCCGAATTGTGGCGTTTCCACTAAGTTCCCTCCCGGAGTGGCGGGTGCACAATTTGACCCGCCCTCTACTGACGAGGAGGCAGCTGACTGGTCGGCTCTGGCTGAGATTGACACGACAGTTCGCTCCGAGCCCGGCCCCGGGGGACATGAGGTCCCAGTAACCGGAGATCTGCTGGATTTGGCAGAGGCTCCGAGTGCCAGAGAGAGTGCGCAAACCCCCCCGGGTTGAGTGGTTTCTGCGCTCGGGCTTCACGCTACCGGTGGGACTCTTCTGGGTTCGATCTCCGCCGTTCCCCCCCCCGCGCGGTTTGTCCAGCCCAGCCAGTCACCATCTGGGCCCTTGCCTGTGGCACGGGAGGGCGCCGCGGCCCTGCAGGACCCGCCCCTCCCGGCCAGTCTGGACAGGGCGGCAGGGCGGGCAGCGGAAGCAGGGGAGTACTCAAGCTGGCAGGAAGCTGGGAGGAAAGGTGCGGAAAGGCACAGCTGTCTTGTTTTTCTGTGCTCAGTGTGGAAAGCTGAACCATAGTGCAAATGTCTGCAGGGTGGCAGTTCCTGTTAACGGTCAGCCTTCCTTGGGCTCGGCTTTAAATGGGGGGCGGAGCATGAGGGGGAGACGTGCTCAGACACAAGTATGTCTCCAAACCCCGGTGCCGATGGAGGTCTGCTTGGCCAACTCGCAGCCAGCACCAGCGGCTCAGCAGGTGTGGATGTCTGCACAGCAGCAACGGTCGTCTTAGACTCGTGCGCAGTGCACAAAGTCCCCTTGGATGCCTTTGGTCCCTTGGGTGATGGCATGAGTGCCCTCCTCGTGGGGAGGTCTAGCGCCACCATTCAGGGTCTCATTGTACATATGGGGCTCATAGATGCGGATTACACCAGACAAATTTATGCCATGGTTTCCACAGCCACCCCCCCGGTCACAATTCCTGAAAAGACTCGGATTGCTCAACCTGTCCCTTTTAAGTCTTCTGTTCGCAGGACAGAATCGAGAGAACGAGGAGACGGCTGCTTTGGCTCCACTGGGCCACCTCAAGTTCATTGGACTGCTGTCATGACCCAACAATGTCCTGAGATGTGGTGCACCCTGTCCATCCCTGATGCCACACTGCCAGAGACCCACTTCCGCGGACTCCTTGACAGCGGTGCGGACGTCATGATTCTCTCCCTTGCCGCTTGGCCTCCGCAGTGGCCGTTGGATCCAGTGGGGACGCCTGTGGCGGGATTGGGAGGAACGAAGCGCGGCTACGTGAGCCAGAAGCCTGTGGTGATAACGAACTCAGAGGGACAGACGGCCGTGGTTAGGCCTCATGTTACTGAAACTGTTCTTAACCTCTGGGGGAGGGATGTTCTGGCTGTGTGGGGGGTGCGCATCGGGATGGATTTTTAATGGGGACCACTGTGGTGAAAAGCGCAGAGTGTCCTAAGCCTCCTATACAGTGGCTGGTGGACAGACCCATCTGGGAGAATCAGTGGTCCCCGCCTAAAGAAAAACTAGTAGCCCTTCATGAGTTGGTTCAGGAGCAATTGGACCAGGGTCATCCGGAGCCTTCTACCAGTCCCTGGAACACTCCTGTCTTCTGCATCAAAAAGAAATCTGGGAAATGGAGGTGTTTACAAGATCTCAGGAAGGTGAATGCCGTAACGGAAGGCATGGGGAGGTTGCAGGCTGGTACGCCGTCGCCCACTATGCTTCCCGCAGGTTGGCCGATCCTCATCGTGGATCCGAAGGATTGTTTCTTTTCAATTCCTTTGCATCCCGATGACAGACCAAAATTTGCTTTCACGGTGCCAGCAATTAACAATGCTGGTCCTGCACAGAGATATCAATGGAGGACCCTTCCCCAGGGGATGCAAAATTCGCCGGCCATATGCCAAATGTATGTGGCCAGAGCCTTGTCTGGAGTTCGCAGGCAGTTTCCTGATGCTCAGTTTTATCACTATATGGAAGACATCTTGGTGGCTGCGTCCACCCAGGATGAACTGCTGCAGATACAGCCTCAGTTGCTCAATGCCTTGCATTCTCACGGGCTGCAGGTGGCTCCAGAGAAGGTTCAGCAGCAACCTCCTTGGAAATATTTGGGGGTCAAAATTTTGGAACGTACGGTTCAACACCAAGAGGTGCAATTTGTGCATTTGGTGAAAACATTGACTGATGCCCAGAAATTGGTGGGTGTCGTTGCTTGGTTACGTCCGTATCTGGGACTGACCATGGCACAGTTGTCTCCTTTATTTGATTTGTTGAAGGGAGACTCTGATTTGAAGTCGCCTCGCACATTGACCCCTGAGGCGCGTCAGGTGCTGGAGGAGGTGCAGCGAGCCGTTTCTGCTCAACAAGTCTATTGCATTGATCCCTCTGTGGATGTCACAGTTTTCATTACCACTCTAGATTTGCATCCCACAGGCATCATTGGCTAATGGAGTGACAAATGTCCCGATCCCTTGCACGTCCTGGAATGGGTCTTCTTGCCCCATCAGCCGCAGAAGACGGCAACCGCATTGTTTGAGCTTATCGCTCGTTTGATAGTCAAATGCCGGCAACAGCGTTTGCAATTGATGGGTGCAGAATCCTCAAAGATTGTACTACCGGTACAGCGGGAAGACTGACTGGAGCTTTGCAAACAGTGTTTCTCTGCAAAGTGCTCTAGAAAATTTTTCAGGGCAGATTACGTATCATCTGCCTAGCCACAAGTTGCTGCAAGTGGCAAAACTCACAGAGATTTCTCTGAGGCCCAAACATAGTCAGGAGCCGGTGCACGGCCCCACCGTCTTTACTGACGATTCGGGAAGAACAGGAAAGGCCATTGTTACTTGGAGGGATGGATCTGATTGGCAGGTTCTGGAAGGTCATGATGATGGCTCAGCCCAATTGGTAGAACTGAGGGCTGCTCTTATGGCATTTCAAAGATTTTCCCAGGAACCTTTCAATTTGGTCACGGATTCCGCCTATCTGGCTGACATAGCACAGCGGTTGGGTTATTCAGTTTTGAAGAAGGTCGGCAATGCTGATCTGTTTCATTTGCTGAGGACCCTGTGGTGTGTCATTCAGGACCGGGTTCATCCATATTATGTTCTGCATGTGAGGAGTCATACCAATATGCCAGGGTTCATAGCGGAAGGTAACGCGAGGGCTGACAAGTTGGCTAACCCGGCGTGGGTAGCACCTCAGCCTGATACACTCGCGCAGGCCAAGGCATCGCATGGGATTTCCATCAAAACACACATACCTTGCAGAAGCAGTTTCAGTTGACGCCAACTGAGCCCCGTGACATTGTCGAGTCGTGCGACGATTGTCATGCGCTTGCTGCGCTTTTGCCGGTGGGGGTAAATCCCAGAGGCCTTAGGGCCTTGGAGATTTGGCAGACTGACATCACCCAAGTTGCTGAATTTGGCCGGCTCAAGTATGTGCATGTCACGGTGGACACCTGCTCCTCTGCCATGTGGGCTTCTGCTCACACTGGAGAAAAGAGCCGCGATGTCATTGCCCACTGGAGGCAGGCCTTTGCCGTTCTAGGCATACCTTCTGCTGTGAAGACTGACAATGGTCCTGCTTACGCCTCGAAAGAGGTGAGACARTTCCTGCAGTTGTGGGGTGTGTCACACAAGTTCGGTATTCCTCATTCTCCGACTGGTCAAGCTATTGTAGAACGTGCTCATGGTACACTGAAGCGGGTTCTTCAAAAACAAAAACGGGGAATGCAGGGTGAAACCCCGCACAGTCGGTTGGMAAAAGCTTTGTATACCATCAATCACCTTACGGTGCCGCAGAATTCTAATAATCCTGTAATTTTGAACCATCACCTCTCGTTACAGGCTTCGGACGAGGCACAGCAGCCTCGAGCGAAGGTTCGGGTGCGGAATTTAGTCACCAAACAGTGGGAAGGTCCTTATGACCTTATCGCTTCGGGGCGCGAGTATGCTTGTGTATCCACAGATGCTGGGGTGCGCTGGGTACCTGCGAAGTGTGTTCATCCTGACCTGCAACCGCAGAGGCAAAATCCGGCCGACAGGCAAGGTGGAGACCGTGACCAAAGTGAAAGTCATCAAGTGGATGGAACATCGAGTGATGACTCAGATGCAGATGATGTGGGTGATCGCTGCGATGGTCCTTCCACAAGCAGAGGCTGAACATTGTTCATTTTTCTTTTTTCTTTTTCTTTTTTTAATGGAAAAGGGGTGAGATGTCGCCCTGAGTTTTGCAGTTCCTCAATGTTTTTCACTTCTGTAACAGAGTTTCCATGCATTTTCTTTAAACATAGCCATGTTTTGCTAACTGCCTCATTGTTTACATTCCATTCTGCTAGGCGGAGACGTTTGATGGATTTTTCCTTTGACCAGTGTGATTGAGAGGTGGCAACCTCGCCCTCCAATCCACGGTGGTTTCTAAGAACATATAAATGAACGAGTCAGGGTCGTCTTGCCCCCTCTTCTTGCTCCTTCTTGACAGAGCTGAGTCCGCTTGGTTCTTTTTGTGTCCAAGTGCGACACCCCATAATTTCAAAGTTATAATAATTTGGAGGGAGTCATCTTTTCCATTCCAGGAAGGTTCCTGCCTTCCTTGGCAGACACCTGTCTTTTAAACCGGGACACCATGACCTATCACTATTCTGCTGACATGGAAAAAAGCTGCTGCACCAAGAGGAAACAATGTCTCTTGTAGTCAGAAGAATAAGTGATTGACAGTAATCCCATCAAGAGCAGAAATTTGCTCTCAGCCACAGCTAGTTCATTTTAGGAGATGGTGGCTTTTTGCAGGCCAATTCCAGTGCTGTGAAAAAAATGTGATTCTGCCTGCAGTGTTTAATAATTCTGCACTGTTTCTTAGTGTGTCGGGTGCATCCAGATTTCTTGCATCAACTCAGGTTCTCCCAGAAGGTCTATTCTGAGCTCTGTGTGCAATGAAATAAGAGCTGTGCATATGTCAATGTATTAAAGGTTCTGCATGCTATGAAACCAAATTAATATAATAATTAATTTTTTTTTTATATTTGGAGCTGCAGCAACCCTGCAATAGCATAACAGTCTGGTGAGAAGGGTGGCTTTGATTTTGGCTGACAAGTTGTGCTGGTTTGAAAGTAAACCAGCAGGGGAAATTAACCACACAAAAATACCTTGTGAGAAATTTTAGGTCAGAGTTACTATTTTAATAGAAAAGTTACAATAAATGCAGTAATACAGAAACAAAACTGGTTTAAAACCACGAGGTCAGAGTACAACCTGACACCCCGTTGACCAGGGTGGTAGCTGTAGTCCGATCAAGCAGTGGTAGCAGTCCTGTTGAAAGCAGTGGTCCTGTAGAAGATCTGGAACTGTGGGAAGCTTGCCTTCTCTGCTGGGTACCCAGTGGTGGTTGTCTCTCAGTCCCTGGGCCTTTTATGTGGTGGTTCTTAGGTGGTACCTCCCCCAGGGCAGAGAGTTTCACAATGGAGGTGATGTAATCCTATGAGTCATAGGATATTTCTGGAGCTCTATTCTGCCGGTGCCTATTCAGTTCACTGATGGGCCATTAGCAGAGATGACCCTCTCAGGATGGGTGGTGCTGTTGTTTCCCGGGAGAGTTATCACGGCCGAGGTAAGAAACAATATCCCACCTCACATGGTCTTCCTGTCCTCAGCTCATAGCCTGAGGAACCAGGTATGTACCTAGCTACTGTGAACGACTCAGTGATGTGGATGGTGATAGAATACATACTTTGGTAAACCCAGGAGACAACTAACAGAGATTTAAACCAAATTTACCTCTCTTGAAAGCATAATTTAGTTGACCGTTGTTCATTCTTGTTATTTCAAAGACAGAGTTGAAGAGCACCAAACCAAAGATGCATAATTATGAACTCTTCGTGAAATTTAAAATACTCCCAAGCAATTAAATGGTGGTTGCTCAGATCCTGTAGTACACATCACAATGGAGGATAGGGTATTATCTCACACACTGATATTATTGATAGCAAGGACACTTTCTGATCACCTTGAACTGATAACAATTCAATATAAGCTCACACAGATCAAAAATGTCTCTTTGACTCTTAGTATTGATTAAGAAAAGTTCATCCAAACACCAAAAAAGTGTTTTCCAAAACAGGTTTTTCCAAAATAGATTTTTCCATTGAACAACAGCTTGATTGACCAACATATTTTAAAAGATGATTATTCCATTTCAAAAAGCCTGCAGTTTCAATTGAGAAAAAGCATGTTGCATGAATTTGCTGATATAATATAATAAATATTTCTAGATCCTTCTATTTTATCTACTTCCACTCCTTCAGCACACCTTGAGGTGGAAAACTCTGGAATATCAGCATTGGACACTGCAAGGTTTCATATAGAAATATAAGTGGCTAAAGTGGAAAACTGTCATCACAGTGCCCTTCAAAATGTCTCAAAACAACTGCAAATAGCTAAAGTCTTACAATTCAGTATCCATTTATATCATAATATTGTTGCAGGGATAGTGGGAGCTTCAGACACTTTATTAAAGAAGCCCTGCCGCTGAGTCTGAGGAGCAGAAAGAACTCTGTTTATTTCAACTCCTTCACAGAAAGGGTTTAAATGAAGCTAAATCCTTCCTTAGCCTCAGATTTTGGCAACAGTTTAAATGCAAGGAAGTTATACAGGTATAATTGAATCACTTTGTTCCGCAAGTTCTAATGATGGTGTGTTGGTTTTGCACGGCCTGGTTCTTGGTAGTGGGGGGGGGCACAGAGGTGCCTTCTGTGAGAAGCTGCTAGAAGCTTCCACCATGTCCAGCAGAGCCAATCCCTGATGGCTCTGAGAATGGACGTGCCGCTGGCCAAGGCTGGGCCAATTAGAGATGGTGGTAATGCCTCTGTGATAACATATTTAAGAAGAAACCAAAACAAAGTTTGGTGCATAGTTTTAATTCCAGCCAGAGAAGAGGAGGAGGTGAAAACGTGAGAAGAACAACAATGGAGACACTAAGGTCAGTGAAGAAGGAGGGGGAGGAGGTGCTCCAGGCGCCAGAGCTGAGATTTCCCTGCAGCCTGTGGTGAAGACCATGGTGAAGCAGGCTCTCCCCCTGCAGCCCATGGAGGTCCACGGGGGATGCAGAGATCCACTCGCAGCCCGTGGGGGAGGAGCCCACTCCGGAGCAGGTGGATGCCTGGAGGAGGCTGTGATCCTGTGGGAGTCCCATGGAGAGAGAGGCCTTGCTTCCAGTCTGGAGCAGCCTGTCCTTGGAGGACTGCACCCCGTGGCAGAGTGACCCACGCCACAGCAGTTTTTGGAGGACTGTTTGCCTGTGGGAGGAATTCAGATTTCAGAAGTTTTGGGCGGGCTGCTGTTCCTGAGATTGGACCCATGCTGGAGAAGTTCTCAGAGAACTGTCTCCTGTGGGAGGGGACCCCACGGTGCAGCAGGGGAATGACTTCTCTCCCTGAGCAGCAGAAAGAAAACCTTGGGTGATAAACTGACCAAAACCCCCACCCCATCTCCCTGTGCCATCAGTGGGAGGGAGGGAGGAGTTGGGGGAAAAAAGGTGTTTTTAAGGGCTTATTTTACTTCTCATTATCCTGCTCTGATCTTGTTAGTAATAAATTCACTTCATATCATTAAGTTGAGCCTGTTTTGCCCTTGAAGTGTTTTCTTCCGTTCCTTATCTGAACTCATGAACCCTTCATTAAATTTTCTCTCCTCTGTCCAGCTGTAGAGCAGGCGAGGGCGAGTTGCTTTTTGTGGGTGCCTGCTGTCCAGCCAGTGTCAAACCACAACAGATGTCAAATCAGATATATTTATAAAAATGAATTATTTATTAAGACAAACAAACAGGTAAAAGATAACAGATGAAAGATCTTAATCAGAATTACTACACAGTATAAAACTAAAAGAACTACTAGTAGATTAACATAAAATAGTGCACTATATCAAGGTATCTATATTAAAGCTAGCAAAAGAAATAGTATTAATTAGGAGTTGAATGTAACTTACCACCAAAACGATGATAATGTACAGATTCCTTGACTTAATCCCTTGGGAAGTAACTGTGAAATAGGCATCTCCATTCACAAGAGAAACTCCACACATTTCCAGGAAAATGTATACAAGATTTGTACTTTGTGGAAGTTTGGTGTGTGTTGGGACCCTGAGATTAAATAATTATAACCTTTCAGTATTAACAGGTGATGAGTTTCAAAAGCACACAGTATTTGATCTGAGACCTTGGGAAAGACTCCCCTTATCTAATGATAACACTAGAATTACTACTGTGTAATTGAAAAGCAACTTGTTATACCACTGGGTGAAGTATGTAGAAATGTAGAAAACTAAGTTTATAAGTTTGTAACAAGATGGAGGATTTTGGGTGTGGGTTTATACTTCTTTCTTCCTTCTTCTTCACGAATCTAAATAGTTTAACCATTGGTGCAGAAAGTCTGCATTGCAGATGCTGAATGGACAGTCACTGGATTATAAGTAAAAACATGTTAGTTGGCAGTCTATAATTGGGTAAATTAAGCTTTAAATAACCTTGGAACTCACGGTTCGAGGCCATTTTCCACCTTGTTACCTTGAGCTCCTTTTGTACTGCTATGTTATAGATAAGAAATTAATAAACAATCTAATTAGAAGAGCATTTCAGTGTCTCCTGCGTCTAACTCCAAATTCTGAGCAAAGAACTCCCAGTATAACAAAAGAAGTAACAGAAACAGTAATTTCAACAGGTGTGGCTTTTAATAATTGTAAAGTGAATGGCTGGCAGTCAGAAATTCAGCTTATCTTGTCAAATCTCACTTCAACGGTAAGATGTTTATTGGCAGTTGGGCTAGATTGGTATTAAACCCTATGGTGCCAAAATAACTCACTACAAGACAACTTGTCCTGCCTGAGTTATCTGACCAGTTAACAAACAACAGATAAGCTTTTATGGGAGGTAAGATGCCCTGCTACAAATATGTCTCCTGTATCTGACAATAGGGATGTCAGTTGGCACCATGAGTTCAGGATATAGATGCTTATCTACCGTAAACCACACAGAAACCTTTATTTAGGGATAGGTGACCTCCCTGGCTTTGTAAACCATGTTCCAAAATCTGAGGCACACAGTCATCAGAAGATACATATGCAGTCGAACCAAAGGGAGGACAAGTGCAGGGGGAGTTCCATAGGCAAAAAATGAAAATGGTTCCTCATGAGTCCCATGGTTTTGGTCAGTTAGTGTCCTAAGTGACCTAGGTGACCCAAAAATTGTGTATTTCATATTTTGTCTATGTCAATCCATGCAGTTTGTTTACTGTGTCTTTAGGACCTGGCAGCTGGGAAAGCAGAACTTCTGTGTTTTACCCCACTTCGCAGAAAGGGAGAGGGGAGTGCAGCATCCCTTTAAAATAGGGAACGGACACACAGCATGCTCTATTTGGTTGTCTCTGGGTTCCCGAGGGGGTTACCTCAGGCAGGTCTCCAAATCGCAATCCGGGAAGCTGCATTTCACAGTCCAAAGATGCTTCAGAGCGGATTTCACAACACAGTCTACTGCTTTTTGCTGCAGAGAGAGCCCCTGCCTCGTGCTGCCTCACAGGAGTTGGCATTTCGGCAGCATTGGACCCACTGTCCACTAGTTTCTAGCCACTGAGGGGAGTTGGCCCTGAAACTGCTGGGAAGTTTCTTCCAGTGTTTCATCAGCATTGGAGCCTTTTGGACAAAAATAGTCTTTCCAGGTCTTGTTTTGCCCTGCCCCCGTTGTTGTTTTGGAGGGGGAAGGAGTTCTGGAACCATGGAAGCTCGGTTGCTGTGTTATTTTTCCTTTGTTCTTTCTCTCAGCCATGTGGTTCAGAGAAGGGGGTTTCTCCACCATCTTGTTTTCTTTGTTCCCAGGGTGGGGGTGTGTGTGTGCCACGACTCAGCGCCTTTGTATCTAGTGGTTATTGTTGTTTTCGTTTAGTAAGCTGTTATTTTTTCACTTATATCTTCTCGCATTTGTCTGTCCTTGTTGGTAGAGGAGAGAGGTTGAAAACTAAGGGAAGGTAACTTATTTTGGAGTCTCTGCCCAGAAAATTGTCTTAAACTAAGACAGTTAGTTAATAGCAGGAAAATGGAGACCTGATTTTGGCAGAGTGGCTCCAGACACATAAGAAACACTTTCATAGTAAGAATATGGAACAAAGACCTCTGATGAGTAATATCTGCTCAGATCTGAAACACTCCCATGGATAAGCAATTATACCTACACTATCAGGTAACAATTGAGATGAAATAATTAATCTCATATCCAAAGAATTTAGAATTACTAACCAGTTATGAAGATTTGCCAACAGTTCCTATTTGGCCTAACAAGGAAAAACTAAATTTTCTCCCAGTAAAGGTGATTTTAAAAAAACTCATCTAAGGTTCTTGAAAACTATCATTAAGGTAATTATTTGCCCAGAAAAAAAATACTGAAAAGACTGAACTCTAGTTAAAAAGAAGCATTTATGGTTGTATTCCAACTAATTTCTTTCTCAGTATTGTTTGGTTCTTACTCAAGAACGATACGGTCTATTAGTAGATATGTTAGTCAAGGGTCCTCTGAAAAGCTCAGTTTTAAACTACACCCATTCAGCAGCACTTGAGGATCAGAATAAACCAGCTAAGACTTAATTTTGCATTGATTGCACTGAGGCACTCTGGCTTCCCTGAGACAGGATCAGACACCAGAAAGAAACCCAGATCAAGAGGGTCCTGTATCCTCCCTCTGCCAGGCTGAAGGCAGTAGATCAAAAGAAAGGGGTGAATGGAGGCAAGTCCTTGCTTGGGGCAACAGGCAAAAGCCCTCCCTGCCCACCTCACCCTTCCAGGTGCCTCTATACAATAGGTGTGAGGCTCTGGATGTTGAAGGACAGTCAATGGATGATGAGGACAAAGGTCCCTCTCCACGAGAGGTGTTGCCAAGGCCAGAAAGGCCGACAGCTTGTATGAAGTCCAGTTCCACAAGGAAGAAAAGAAGGATTGTACTGGTGGGTGATTCCTTTCTAAGAGGAAAAGAGGTTCCAATATGCCAGAAGGACCCTCCCCTCAGACAAGTCTGCTGCCTCCCTGGGGCCCAAATTAAGGATGTTGCCAGGAAACTTCCTAGCCTGGTTTGGCCTTCGGACTACTACCCGTTGCTGGTCCTCCATGTGGGTGGCAATGAAGTTGCAATGCGTAGTCCAAAGGACATGAAAAGAGACTTTAAGGCCCTGGGATGGTTGGTGAGGGAATCAGGAGCACAGGTTATTTTCTTCTCTATTCTTCCAGGTTCAGACAGACACTGAAAGAAACATGCACCCAGTCTATTAATACATGGCTCAGTGGCTGGCATCACTGCCAAAATTCTGGTTTCTTTAATAATGGGATGGCCTACATGGCACTGGGCTTGCTGGTATCAGATGGAATTCACCTCTCTCAAAGGGGGAAAACAGTTTTTGGTCAAGGGCTAGTGGGGCTTTATTGATAGGGCTTTAAACTAGATACAATGGGGTAGGGAGATATCATCAGGTTTAACAGTAATAAGGTATGCCATCCCACTCACACCAGTTAGATGCCAGAGCCAGCAAGAGATGCCCAGAGCCTGAAGAGGGATCGCTGTTGTTCTCGGGTTCGAATAAACACACAGAGACAGCTGTCAGGGTTCACCAACAGGCAGAGGCCAAAAGGGAGGAAGCAGAGAGAGCCGGCCTCTGCCCTCATTTTATTTATATGTTTTCAAAACCCACCGTGGATTGGAGGATGGGAATACCACCTCCTGCTGTCCACTGGTCAGCAATATTGTCTATCACATAGGTTAGGAATTCATAACAATCTTTGCCGTTAGGTCAACAATTCGTGTTTACACAAAAGTGTGTGAGAAACTATTTCGCTGAACCGAAAACACTGCATATCTGAAGAACTGAAAAATGCAGGGCCACATCTCACCCTTTTTCCATTAAAAAAGAAAAAGGAAAAAGAAAAATGAACAATGTTCAGTCTCTCAGTCTCTGCTTGTGGAGGGACCATCAA
>JACAXG010000475.1:122651-136651 GCA_018881555.1 Amblyornis subalaris | reverse complement strand
CAGGAATGCCCTCAGCGGGCGCACCCAGAGGGGCAAGGAGGCAACTGGCCAGGAGGTGAGGAAATCCTCAGGAATGCCCTCAGCGGGCGCACCCACAGGGGGAAGGAGGCAACTGGCCAGGAGGTGAGGAAATCCTCAGGAATGCCCTCAGCGGGTGCACCCACAGGGGGAAGTAGGCAGCTGGCCAGGAGGTGAGGAAATCCATAGTGGGTGTACAGGACAGGTTATCACGATCTGTACTAGTTTCCTCAGGAATGCATATCAGTCCTCAGCAGCTGCACCCACAGGGGGAAAGGGGAACCAGTCCTCAGTGGGCGCACCCACAGGCAACACTTGGCAAACATCCCACCTCGGCCAGGCCAGGTCCTCCTCTCCTTTTTTTTAGGGTTTTCAGTCTCTGTCCTTGTCAATGATCATGAGGCAGATGAGGGATTTTCGGACCTTCTCTTACAGCCTGTGCTGCTTACTGCCCGCTGCAGAGGTTGGTGCTGAGCCGGGCTGCTGCTCCATGGTTTCGCACCGGGAGAGATCGCCTCTCTCCCTCTCCCGCTCGCCGGAGCCGCCCTTGCCACATGGAGGGGTTGCCGCGCTCGCGCCACAGCGCCCCCTGCAGCCGCGGGGGAGCCACAGCAGGCTCTCTGCCCCAACGGAGAATCACCCAACGACAGACAAAGGACTGTTACAGGGTTTGTCCTCTTATTGTTTGTTGTAAATTATATAAAAATAAATAAGCCGGAGGGCTTGGCTCCGGGGCGCCGGGCCGTGCTCCTCACCGACGCTGGGACCTTAACCCGAGGGGCTTTGCTACCCCACCGGGAGGAGGTGGTTGTCTCACCCAGAGGTTGTCCCACTCAGCAGGAGTCTGTCGCCGGACGCCGGTGAAGGGCAAAGGGAGTGGGGTTTCCCAGCTCTCTCCTTTATTAGGGAGGGAACAAAGGAACGGGGATCCGGGCAGGAGAAAGCCTAAGGGAGAATTCCCTGGAGCTCAGGGTAGCATCAGCTTATAAGGAAAGACTAAAGGGGAGGAGTAAAGGGGTAACAACCAATGGGAAGTAGGGTAAGGGGAGGATCTGAGGGTACAACAACAAATCAGAGCAATAAGGGGGTGGATACAAAAGACTTCAACCAATGGGACGTCGAGTATAACAGAACTTTCCAGAACAGGGGGTAGGACTTAACTCAAAACTGACAGTTCTGCCCTTGCTCTAATGCACTCGCAAGGGGAGAGAGAGAGGGGGTGGGGATCAGACGTCCATCTCATCCTCCGACTCCTCCTCCTCCGGGAAGGAGGGCTCCACATCGGAGGTGATGTCATCAAAGCTGGCCATAGCCACTTGTGGAGAATCGCCCACCACAATTGTTGCTGTTTAACTGTCTTTATATATATATATATAGATTGTTGTAAGGTATTTGAGCCCTGAAATGTGCCCCAGCCAAACCATCCTCAGTTATTCTTATCAGAGCCCTCAGGAATTCATCAAGGTTACTGAAATGTAAGCTGCGCTAAATTGGGAAAGAAAAAGCGGAAGAACAGAATACCAAGGCAGCAAGAAGTAGATAAAGACAGACTGTGCTGCACTGGACTAGAACCAATCATATTTTCTAGAAGGTGCATACTGAGCGCGTGGACAAGANATGTAAACAATAAAGCGTCTTCTACGTAATCATATTGATTCATTGTTTAGAAGTCCTGAGCTCCTGCATGCTGGTGACCCTGCGACGTGATAACACGCTGCGATAATGAAGCAGACCAACAGACCCTTTGGATTCTGAAGGGGGGGTTCTGCGGAGTGAAAAGGCGGGAGGCCCCAGTCGGGTCTGCCACAGCTGGACCACGGCAGGAGGAGTCGGAGGATGGCTCCATCGGAGTCCAGGAGTCGAATAAAATTCCTGGGAAAAGAGCTCTGGAAAAAGCACGCTGCAGCGGGCACACCCAAAGAGGTGAGCAACTGGAGGCTGGAGGAATGGGGAAGGGACTGTCAAAAGAAGAACAGGACACGTTCAGGGTCCTCCAGCGTATTCTCTCTGAGAGAGAAATTAAGTATGACCCGGAGGTCTTGAAAAGACTGTTAAAATGAGGTTGGGAGAGAAGAAAAGAAATTAAGGGACTTAGCACGGTATGGAAGTTAATAATAATGGTGCTAAGGCAAATTAAAACTGAAAAACCCTGACGGTGGCTGCAGCGGTTCCGTCCGCAGCCTTGGCAGAACGCCCAAGAATGGCAGCAGCTTCTTTCCCCCCCCGCTGCTGTGTTCTCACTGTGTATCACCAAGTCGAAGAGTGGCAGGGGAAGGCAAGCCCTGGCACCCGTCCCACACTCCACTTGGAAAACTTGGACACTTGCACCATGTGGGGGGGACCGGGGGGCTCGTTCAAAGCTATGCAACTCCATCCGCACATATTTTTTCAAAGTACCTTTTTGACACTTTGCTTAACTTGGCTTGTTAACAACTTATYCACRGTACAGACATCACTTTTGTGTCAGAGACAGCTGAGAAATCTTTCATCTTTGAAGTGAAGAGCTAAAGTAACCTGCATTCTACTGCATCACAGGAACATTTTTGGCTTTCGTTAAAAGTAACTGTATTTTTTGTAAGCTGCAGTTTTGTCAGGATTGTTTATGGGAAGGATTTACTGTTATCTCAAAAATTATTTATGACTTTCCACAAGTAAAGGCAAGCAAAATTGTGCCAGTTTTAACACTTTGCTTGTCTTTTGCCCCACAGTTTTAATAGACTGATTTTATTGCAAATATTTTGCCATTAATATATCTCATTCACTTTAATATCCCAAAGTCAATTCTATTGTACTAGCAATCATGAAAGACAGGTTTTAAGTACAATTTGCCAATATATACGCTGTTATCATTTCTCTGAGTACAGCTGCATCTTAAAAAACCCTAGCAAACTTATACCAAAAAGGTACTGACAGGCATATGATGTCACTTCCTTTTAAGTACAGCTGCAAATTGGAAAATCCTACAAAATTGTGCTTATATCAAGAAAGTCCTGACTGTAATTACATATTTTCGATAATGTTTATAACTACCATGAACTATCCTCAAAACTAAATCATGTAAAATCATACAATCCTTACCATACCTTTGTGATCTGTCCAGTAAATCCATCCTGCTGCTATTTCAGTTACAAATCAGTTGTTTGCTTACATATTATTCATTAATGTTTAACTGTTGTATGATGAATTTTTGGTAGCCTTTTTGTAACAATGGAGTCAAAATGAGTTAAATTCTGTTGTATCTAAATCTTTTAAAGGAACACWCTCAACTCTGACTTTAGTTTCTTAAATTTAAGTGATGTTGATTTTAAGTTCTACTAAGTGTAACTGTTGTTACATTTAAGTCATGTCAAGTTTAAGTCCTGTTAATTTAAGATTCTGTTACATTTAAAGTTCTGTTAGTTTAAAGTTCTGTTAAGTTTAATTTCTGACAATTTTGAGTACTCTTAGGTTTCAACTTTAAGTGTGTTCAGCTTAGGTTCTATTACTTTAACCTCTGTTGGGTTTGAGTTATAGTCAGATTGATTTCTGTTCAGTTTCAATGATGTTAACTTTAAGTTCTGTCTGATTTACTCTGCTACATTTAAATAACAAAGTTGAGTGAAGTTTAACTTCTGCTGAAATATACTTATTTAAAATGAAAGATACAGTTCTTTTGTTATACAGATAAGATTGAACCTATTGAAACAATTATGACAAAGAATTGATAAGCAACTCTTTAAAAATATAAGATAATAGGTTGTAAAAATATATGAAGATTCGGTTTGCTAAATCTTTAAATTCATTGAAAGTTCCATGAGTATAAATGTTCTGTATTGGTCAATTAAGATAAYTATTCATAACAATCTTTGTTATTTTATCTTTCACAGGTAGCAGAGAGGGATGAGTAACAATTCCAAGTTATGAATATCGTTGACTAATAAGTCACTGGAGATGTATTACTGATGCTGAATATGTTCTTAATATTATAACATGAATTCACCAATTCTTTGTAAGAAGCAGTATCCATAAGATATTATTTGTTGTTACACATATACATTTCTTTGATTGTTTGCAGTTCATGTATAGTACCACTGACTACTTAGCTAAGGATAGATGACAACACCGGCTGCTTTACAAGACATATGTCATTAAAAAAAAAACAACAAAAAAACAAAAACCACCACCAACTTTTCCAACTGCTATTAATAGAGGCTTGTTTTTAAGATATGTTAAAGAAACCCTTCCAGTTAAGGCCTTGGCTCTGGCCAAGCCCTGACCCTACCTGGTTGGGAGGCATGCCAGCAACCCAGGTGTTTCTGCACTAAAAGTGTACTTGAGTCACTTTGACTTGCTAATTTGGATTCATCACAGCTGGACCCTCTTTCGAGGTACACTTGTAAACCTTACCCGGGAAGGTTCTCCAAGTCCTCATTGTGAAACGGGGCTCGCCAGCTACTGCAGACTATGGGTAATGGTATAGTATTTAAGCAATTGAAAGTGTATTGTTTTAAATCACTCTTGTTGTTGTTGTTGTTGTTGTTGTTGTTGTATGTTACTGATCACGTCTCACCTTGCTTACTTCTGCTCAGTGCCTGGTTACTAACCTAGGGAAGAAGAACATTTGGGTAACATAAAGTCAACATCTCCAACTAATGAACTTCTTCCTGCCTAAACAGCACGACCCCTGAACTCTGACCATATGAGCTTTGGGACAGTAGCCAGTGACTTCCAAATGCAGAAGCAGCAGCTCCCTTCCTGAAGACATTGAACACTATTTTGGTTATCACTAGATATTTTATTATTGAGTTTCACCGAAGTACAAAGGTTTTACACAAACAATTTGGAATATCACTACAAAATGCTCAAAGAATCGTCTCAACCTGTCCACAATGTCAGGATATGATTGGTGGATTGAGTCCTGGGGTTAATTCTCGCAGCCTAGGGCCTTTACAATTATGGCAAACTGATGTAACTATCTATGCCCCTTTTGGTTGCTTCAAACATCTTCATATAACCATAAATACCTTTTCTGCCATGGTTTGGACCACTCCTATGACAAGCAAAGGATCTCGTTTTGTCATTCAACACTGGCGAGGCTGTTTTGCCGTGATGGGCTTGCCTCAGGAAATCAAAACAGATAATGAGTCAGGTTATATAGCCCAGCGAACCCAAAATTTTTGTCTTTGGGGAGTGAGGCATAGCACGGGCATTCCAGGTAACTCTACTGGACAAGCCATAATTGAAAAAACACATCAGGTACTGAAGAGGCTGCTTGATAAACAAAAAACGGGGGAGGATGGGCTGAGCCCACAGGACAGAGTACTGAAAGCAGTTTATGTTATGAATCATCTGCGGTTAGTAGGTACTCGCAGTGACCCACCAGCACTAACACATTACTCAGGTTTACAGCAAGATTCTGAATTGATACAGCACCAACCAAAAGTTCGTTTTAAAAATCCTGTGTCAGGGTCATGGGAAGGACCTGTGGAGTTATTAATGGGGGGGAAGGGGTTATGCTTGTGTCATTACAGATAAAGGACCCCGATGGATACCAGCAAAATGGATTCGCCCCTGGCTTGAGAAGGAGACTCCAGTTCCTAATAATACCAATAAATAAACATTAGGTCTTTCTTTGTTTTGTTTTCCTTTTACCCTAGGTGTTGCTGCTGCTCCAACTCTGGTTACACTTAATAAGTTGAGATGCTGGAAAGTTAAACAGTCAAAGTAGATATTCACTAATGTAGATAGTATAGACACAGTATGTTGTAGAATAGAACTGCTATAAATTTTTGCTATTAGCACATGGGCACGGGTGTAAAAGTTGTGAAGGGATTAGCTATTACTGTATTGCTTTGTGTTATTCCATGTATAAAGAAATTGGCGATCCGTTTAGGGGAAAACTTGCTAGAAGGGGTTTGGCTGGTGCAAGAAGAAAAAGGGGGGAATTGTTGTAAGGTATTTGAGCCCTGAAATGTGCTCCAGCCAAACCATCCTCAGTTATTCTTATCAGAGCCCTCAGGAATTCGTCAAGGTTACTGAAATGTAAGCTGCGCTAAATTGGGAAAGAAAAAGCTGAAGAACAGAATACCAAGGCAACAAGAAGTAGATAAAGAAAGACTGCTGCACTGGACTAGAACCAATCATATTTTCTAGAAGGTGCATACTGAGCGCGTGGACAAGATAGAGGGACCAATCAAATAATGCGTGATCGCGTGGACAGTAGTTCTAAAATGTATAAGTAGAGTGTAATGTAAACAATAAAGCGTCTTCTACGTAATCATATTGATTTGTTGTTCAGAAGTCCTGAGCTCCCGCAATAGATACATAACCCTAATAAAGAAGTGTTCTTTTTCCCACATCTTCGCCTGAGAGCACCATAATTTCAAAGGTATACTAATTCGGAGGAGGGAGGGGGGTCATCCTCTGTCCAAGGAAGGTTTCCCACCTTCCTTGACAGACACCTGTCCTTCAAACCAGGACAACTAAGTCAGATGAGATCATTCCCAGAGGCCTTCTGTCCTTAGCCGAAGTAACAGGAGTGAGCCATTTACAAGAGTAACAAGGCCTTCATTTTCTAAGGTTTTACCTATCTGCAACATCTCCCCCTTTCTTTGTTTTTTGTGCGAAGGGTTTGTGCACCCGAGTGCCAAAACAAGTCCGCACCTGTAAAGCCATTATCTTATTAAGACTATTACCGATCATTTGTTGCACACAAGATAAGATACATAGAATACAGATCATAATCAATAAAAACCCATCAAAAACAACTGTGCCACTGACAAAGAGACCCACAGCATAGGAAAACAAAAGATAGTGTCCAATGTCCCCAGGAAGAGAGCTGCTTCTTCTGCACTTGGAAGTAAATGGCTGCTGTTCCAAAGCTCATTTGGCTGGATCTCAGGGGCCGTGCTGTTTAGGCAGGAAGAAGTCCCTTAGCTGGAAATGCTGACTTTACGTTACCCCAATGTCCTTCTCAGCTATGAGGGCTGGATGGTGATTAGATCATTTTTCCTCTCACGGGGCCTCGTCTTCTCGGAGGCAATTGATGTTTGTCCAGTCGAGCAGGTAACCACTTCAGACCTGTTGGCAATAAAACACATGCATACCTTCTCCCCTAGGTTAGTAAACCAGCTGGGCCTTGCCATTGCACATCCAATTCCAGATCCTTAAGTAAAACTTTTAGAAATTGGTTCCGCACATGCAAATCTTCAGGGCAGTATCCCTCTTCCGGGGATCAAAATTGATGATCTGCCGGCAAAAACTTTAGTGCAAATAGTGCATTATGCAAATGTTTCTGAGGAGCCACATTCCCCCTTCTTTGTTGTTTTTGATAACATACATGTCTCTCACTATGAACATGAAGGCACCATAAAAGTAAGACAATACATGTAATAAAGCAAGAAACTCACATTGAGCAGAAGTAAGCAAGGTAATACATGTAATCATTAGCAAACGAGAGAAGGCATAGTGATTTAGAACAACACATCATCAATTGCTTAAATACTGTAGCATCACCCAGTGTCTGTGAAGGCTGGCAAGCCCTGTGTCAGTGTGAGGACCTGGAGAACCTTCCCGGACAAGGCTTCCAAGGGTACCTCAAAAGGGGATCCAGCTTTTAGAAGGCCAGATCGACAAGCCAAAGTGACTTGATTACATTTTTAGGGCAGAAACATCTGGGTCTGCTGACAGAAGTCCGACCAGGGAGGGCCAGGGCTTGGCCAGAGCCAAGGCCTTAACTGGAAGGGCTTCCCTAACATATCCTACAGTCAAACCTCTATCAATAGCAGTTGGGAAAGTTTCTTGAAAGTATACACTCCTTGCAGATAACTACACCAGGGTATGTAAAAGTCTGTACAGCAGCCGGCTTTGTCATATATCTCTAGCTAAGCAGTCAATGGTACCTTGAACAAACTGCAAACAAACAAAAGAATGCATATGTGTAACGTCAAATAATATCGTGGGGATAATGCCCATTATAAAAGGTCAGTAAATTCATGCCATGACATTAACAACACAATCAGAATTGTTAATACAGAAGCAGTAACTGCTCTAAAAACAGAGATTATATTTTTCCACGCGTCTATGCATATATAACAAGGCAAAATAAAAGCAAGAAAGAAAGCACTAAACAGCTTACAACCAATAATATCCATAACTCATAATTGTTACTCATTTTTCTGTGTCACCTGTGGAAGATTAAACAGCAGAGTGTTATAAATAATTATCTCAAATGACCAATGTAGAACATTTATACCCATAGAATTATCAACAAAAATTAAGGATCTAAGAAACTGCATCTTCACATATTTTCACACAACTCATTATCTTATATTCTGAAATAATGGCTTACCAAGTCTCCATCCTAATTGCTTCAGTCGGTTCCATCTTATCTCTATAACAAAAGAACTGTATCTTTCAATTAAATGAGCATATTTCAACAGAACTTAAACTTTACATCACTCAAACTTAACGTCACTTAAATTTAGCAAAACTTGAACTGAACAGAACTTAAAATTAACATCATTTTGACTTTGCAGAACTTAACAGAACCCAGAATTAACATAATTTCAACTTTGCAGAACTTAACAGAATTTAAAATTAACATCCTTTAACAAAACTAAAGTCAGAATTAAGTGTTCCTTTAAAAGTTTCAGATACAACAGAATTTAACCCATCTTGACACCATCGTTGCAAGAAAGCTACTGAAAATTTGTCATACAACAGTTAAACATCAATGAACAATATGCAAGCAAACAACTGATTCTTAAATGAAATAGCAGCAACATGGATTTACTGGAGAGATTATAAAGGTGTGGCAAATACATTGTGATCTTACGTAATTTAGTTGCGAGAATAGCTCATGATAACTGCAAACATAATTGAAAAACATCGGTTCACAATAATGAGTTTTCTAGTATAGGCACAATTTTGCATGATTTTCCGAATTGCAACTGTACTCCAGAAATGTCAACATTGCGTGCCTTGGCAAATTACATTTAAAACTAGATCAGGTAAGACTGCTTTCCCGTGATTGTCAGTACAATAGATTTGACCTTAGACTATTAAAGCTAATGGGATATAAATATTCTAAGGATAAAGCATCAAGGGCCTAGTTATATAATACTATCATAAGTTTTGCACATATATGCGTGTTAGATCAATGGGCATATAAGACTGACACGTATATGTAAAACAGCTACAGTCATGGTTTCAGATGATTCTAAGGAGTGTGGTAATGTTTTTTCCACCTCTGATCTATCAATGTACTTAAACTGTTCTGATATCAAGCTCAATTTCAATTCATAAGTGGCAAGGAAGAATGGAATCTACACTTGAATCACTGAATAGCTCTATCTAGTCAAAATGCTGTCACGTGTTGTGGAGGGCTGTGAGCCCTCAAGGCTGGAGCTTCCAGCACTGCCTTGGAGAAGCCAGGGATAGCAACTCACCTCTGGGTCATGGCGAGTTCCCAACACGCCTTGTTCCTTCATGGTAATAGCCTGTGCCCTCTTGGCTAACTGGTTTCCATCCCACCCCGTTTTCCCCATATAAACCGCTGCATCTACCCCTGACACGAGGGAGCTTTTGTCCCTGGCCTCCCCTTCGCAGGGTGGTTGGACAATAAAGCTACCTCTGTGGAACAGCCATACGAAGGCTCCTGTCTTTCCCCGAGTCTTCCTGGGGTGATTTCACAAGAGCTGAATCTGAATCATAAGAGCTGAAATCACTTGTAGCTAAGATTTACTACACTTGCTGAAATCACCTGTTGCCTGGGAGGACTTGCCTAGTGCCCCTGGGAGAGCTGTTCTCTGCGGGACGCTCTCTAGGAAGGTCGCAGGCATATCGGAGCTGGATACCAGCAGCCAGACCCCCCTTCCTGCAACGTGTCTTTGTGGCAAAAAAAATCACAAAAAGACTACTTTATTATTGTGGGATAGGAAACAAGAGCACAGGTAAAGCTAGCACAGTCCTGCCTTCCTTTTCACAGTGGAAAGTTGTGAGCTAATTCTATATAAACCTTGAACAGTTTTTGCAGATAACATTAATGGGCAAAGGAGCGAAGAAATGCCGCAATTAATGATAGCTAAGCCTGCCACGGGCCTCACCTAAGTGAGCCCAGTTATTGTCATCAATCATGCAATGCTTTGACATCCAGGCTTCAAAGTTAATTGCTGTGTTTCACATTTTGTTCCGTTAGTATCTACGCTATACATTTCTAAGGAGAGGCCTACAGCATTTTTCCAAGGGGCCACAATATCTTACAAATATGAATCTTCCCATCCGCAAACTAAAATGTTATCTTCCTAGCAAGGAATGATGCTTCTGAGGGTTCGCAAATATTTTCCCAGGTATACAAGCTGCTAATTTTCGTGGTAACAGCTAACATCATTATAAGTGAGCAAAGAATGAGTATTAATTCAGGCCTAATCAGACCTCCAAATCAGAATTTTTTAAAGGGCAGCACATATCTCACATGAAGTCTTACCAACCATGCAATACACAAGCACGTTCACTGAAAAATTCCCTCTGCCAAGCAGTACAGTGTGTGTACTCAAAACCTGGAATGCATCCTGCTACAATAGTCCATGTGCATTCCAGGTTTTGAGTACACACACTGTCACCTGTTAACTGAATGACAAACACAGGAGGTTGCTTTTGTTGTAAAGCCAACTGAAATATCTCTGCGTTTTAACGCGGAAGTCTTGGCATTTCTGATAGCGAAGTGCAGTACCATCAGTATTCCTCCTAAGATGTAAATCTGTAATCTGATCGTGATTTATGAGTCCCGAGTCAGGATAACTCCCAAAGGCCAGCTGCATCTTGGCAAGCGGAAGCTGGCAGGGCCGGAGGAGGGCCTGGAAAGGTGGGGGAACCGGAAGGTTCGGGGGGAGGCTGACAGGACCGTGGGTAGTGAGGCTGAAATGCTGCAAACCCGGGCAGGCCCCGACCCCGCCGCCCTGTGCGCGGCGGTGGCACCAGGAGCGGGGGGAGCGGGGGGGGGCGGAGGCAGCTGCTGGGGGCACGCTGGCCCCACAGCTGTGTCCCGTTGCGTCTTGCTTGGCCCCGCTCTGCTCGGCTAGGCCCCGCCCGGACCAGGGGGCCTAGAGGGGTGAGCGGGACCCGGCGGGTCTGGGAGGGGGCCAGGGGGGGCCGATAGAGGCCTCCGCCAGTGGGGCAGCCCCCGGGGGGGCTGGCGCAGGGGGGATAGGTGGCGAAGGAGCCACCGCTCAGGGGGGCTGGCTGGCCGCTGGAGAGGCAGGCTGTGCGCAGTAGCTGCGTGGGAATCGGTGTGTTTAAAGAAGCCACTCCGATGGAAGCCGGCACTGGGCAGGCGCAGTGCAGGGCAGGCGCTGCGAGGAGGGGCCGAGGGAAGACGCCGCGCTCGGAGGTGGGGGGACGTGGGGGGGCTGAAGGGGCTGAGGTGCCGGGCCGCCGCTAGCAAAGCAGTGGCTGGGTGGGGCTGGTGTCGCAGCCGGCGAGGGAACCACTGCTGAAGGAGCTGGCAGCGGAGAAAAATATTTGCGGGGGAGAGGCCACGGCCAGAGAAGTGCGCTGCAGGGAGGCACTGCAAGGGGGGCTGAGCGGGAGAGCTGTGCTCCGAAGGGGGGGCCTACTCTGAGGACGAGCACCTTGCTCCAAGCGGGGAGAAGCCTTGCTCCACGGGAGGCTGTTGGCGGTAAGTACAGGGACTGGGGCCACCGAAAACTGGCGGGGGGCGCCAAAAGGGACCAAGGGGGTTGAGACGGCCGAGACTGCTGGGTGCACCAAAGGAACTGTGGGCGGTGGGAGGGCATCACTAGTGCCCGTAACATCACGCTCGTTGTGAGTTTGTTAGTCCAAATTGAGGATCGATCCTTTCCCTGGATCCAGTCCTTGGATTTGTGCCCAGGTTTGTTATCGGTAGCCCATCCAGCAGTCCCTGGAGCAGGTATGCATGGGGTTTTTAATATCAAAGCGTCTGTCATGTAGGAGACAGTTACAGGGTTCTCTAACTCGTAATCAAAGTCTCTCCAATGTGGAGGATGTTTTGCAATATCCTTAAGGTGGACCGACACTACCGGGGTGTAAGAGACGGTCCGAAAATCCCTCATCTGCCTCACGATCATCGACAAGGACAGAGACTGAAAACCCTAAAAACCCCAAAGGAGGGGAGGACTTTTGCACAGGAGTCCTGGCCTGGCTGAGGTGGGATGTTTGCCAAGTGTTGCCTGTGGGTGCGCCCGCTGAGAACTGGTATGCATTCCTGAGGAAATTAGTACAGGTTGCGGTGGCGCCGTTCTTGCGGCCTAGGCGGGAAGGACTGCACTGAAGCGAGAAGGAATGACCTGTCCTGTACACCTGCTTCTGTACAACGGGCCCTCACAACAATAGCTATAGATTCCCTCACCTCCTGGCCAGTTGCCCCCCCTTCCTCCACTGTTTGCAAAAAAGACTATAAAGGGACTCTCTGAATTAACCACGACGAGATCTCCCCACGGACGACGGCGAGTCTATTGGCAGGACCACGAGGACTTCGTCTCATCCGTTGGTAGCTATTCCCCCCCCCCATACTTTGTTTCTTTATATCTCTTTCTCTCTCTCCTCTACCGCGTAATCGTGTTGTTGGCACTCAATAAAAGTGCACTGTTGATTAAAATTGAAATCCCCTTTGTGTCTTTTGCATTCTGAGATCGGTGATCGAACCATCACGACCCCCCGCTCGTATTAGCGGATCATGACATTTAAATGGCGTAGTCGGCAGGATCTGACAGTCAGAAGGGGCTGCAAGGTTGTGTGTAGTCTGTAATAGGGGAAGGATGTTTCGCTCCAGCCGCACCTAGCCCGACACCCCGAAAGGGTGAGCGGTGTCTAGACGGCAAGGGGGGTGACTCGAATTTCCCGCAAACTGCACATGCCTAAGTGAAAAGCACCCCTCTGTCTTCAGAAATTTACAAAAGGATCTCTTAGTGTAAAAGGGGGAACTGCTGTTTTTGGTGTTTGTGTGTGTGAATTTGGTCTGCTTGGTATAGCGAAGAGACAACCATAAGTAACTTAAGGAGTACCTCCCAGGCAGATTTTGGTCTCTTCACCCACTCAGGGAAGCAAAGGGAGACACACCCGAGTTTTGTGTGTGTTGTAGTGTGTAAGTTGACCTCCCTGTAGTGGTTTTTGTCCCTTCATAAAATGACTGAAAACCCCAGTGCAATAGATAAAACTGCATTTTATGCTCTGTTAGCAAAACACAATGCCAGACCCTCTCCGGGAGGGGAAGAGTGGGCACAAAATAACTGGTTTAATTTGGAGAGTGTAACTGATAGAGTATGTTCTTGACAAAATGAGACAAAATTCAAATTTGGCCGAAATAAATCTATAATCTGCTCTGTTTTAGGAGCATGCCTTACAGCAGCTATAGATAACCGCTTCAAGCGGTGTAATGAAGAGAAAGCAATAATAGATTTCCTTCAAAATCTAGTGGAGATTTTGCAGAAACAATTAGATGAGGAAAGGCATGAAAATCATTTGTTGCGGGCTGCCTTGAGAGAGGAACATCTTGAAAAGTCAAAGAATGCTGACCCACCAAAAGAGACAGAGGAAAAAGAAACCCCTCACATGAACCAAATATACCCCCAGAAAGAACTAGTGTTAGTGAAAAATTATGGGGACAACTGCTGTCCTCATATGAGACCCCTGATTAGAACAGAATACAGTTACCGCAATGATGATGATTTTGACCTGTGTATCACCACTAAACAAATACCATATACTGCTACTGAACTGGCTAAGTTAAAAAAGGAGTATGGATGCCTCCCCCACGAATCTGAGACCGAATATGTTTTCCGAGTGTCTCTCACTGGAGGAGACCAAATTAAATTAACTGAACAGGAGGCCAATGGATATTGGGGACATGGAGTTTTCTTAACAACAGGAGACAAACGTGACACATGGTCCCTGACTCAGCGCGCAGCTTTCTGGGCCGGGGGACTCAATCCTCTAGAAAGGGGAGACCCTTTAGCTATAATTGG
>JACAXG010000475.1:71661-90486 GCA_018881555.1 Amblyornis subalaris | reverse complement strand
CTGAAGCGAGAAGGAATGACCTGTCCTGTACACCTGCTTCTGTACAACGGGCCCTCACAACAATAGCTATAGATTCCCTCACCTCCTGGCCAGTTGCCCCCCCTTCCTCCACCATTTGCAAAAAAGACTATAAAGGGACTCTCTGAATTAACCACGATGAGATCTCCCCACGGACGATGGCAAGTCTATTGGCAGGACCACGAGGACTTCGTCTCATCTGTTGGTAGCTATTCCCCCCCTCTATACTTTGTTTCTTTATATCTCTTTCTCTCTCTCCTCTATTGCATAATCATGTTGTTGGCACTCAATAAAAGTGCACTGTTGATTAAAATTGAAATCCCCTTTGTGTCTTTTGCATTCTGACATCAGTGATCGAACCATCACGACCCCCGCTCGTATTAGCGGATTGTGACATGGGGCACCCCCCCAGTTCTGGGATACTCACAGTCCCATGGTTCTTTGTCCAGTGAATACTACTGATCTGACCTTGTAGGCTGTGCTGGCATCTTGCTCTCCGTCAGATTGTAGTTCGCAAATAGATGTCCTCTGTTGTTGTAGCATGGCCTGGGGTCTGCTTTCTGCTTGCAGTGTAGGGGTCCAGGGTTGTAGGGACCGCTTGGCTGGATCGCGGCGCATTTATTCATTGGAATCTGATGTCCCATTGTTCTGGGTCCGTGGGGCTTCATCCCTGGCAGCAGTCCAAGCCTTCATGGCGATCCGATGTTCCAATGTTCCTCGTTCAGGCGCCAGATGTAATGATAGAGCGACAGATTTCCCAAGCAGGTGCAAAGGAGAGCTCTTTATTGCAAAAACCAGGCCTTTTTAAGTAGTTAGGCCGTTATCAAAATACATACCATTGTAACACAACAAAAAATAATTCAACCAGTCACCTTAAGCCACGAGGTGATCACGCGAAGATTATGTAACTTGTTTTTTCTACTTCTAAGTCAGATGAGCTCATTCCCAGAGGCCTTCTGTCCTTAGCCCAAGTAGCAGAAGTGAGCCATTTACAAGAGTAACAAGGCCTTCATTTTGTAAGGTTTTACCTATCCGCAACAATTACCCACTGCTGTTGTTTCACATGGGCACCAATGATACAGCCAGGATCAGTCTGAGCAGCATCAAGAAGGATTACAGAGCCCTGGGAGCAGCAGTAAAGGACTCTGGAGCACAGGGAATTTTTTCATCAATCTTCCCAGTCAAAGGGAAGGGGTTTGAAAGGGCCAGTCAAATCTGGAGATTCAACGAAAGGTTACAGGACTGGTGCTACAGCCAGGGGTCCAACTTCTTTGACTATGGAACTCAATTTGAGAAACTTGGTCTACTGAGGGCTGATGGGGTCCATCTGTCAGAGGTCATAGGCATCCCAAGCTTGTGAAGAGGACTAAAGTTGCTTGGGAAGGGGAACCTCAATTCATTCCTGTCGCTTTTCCCCGCCCTTGCTTGTATCCAGCTGGGGCCGGAGCGACCTGCTGGGTTTTTCTCAGTCCACAGAAGCTGACAGCTTTTCACCGCAGGCAGTTTCACAGAGGCAGCAGGGAAGGCAAAAGGAATGAGAGAGACAGACTTTCTGTAACCATATTCTAAGTTTTATTTTTCTCTGCCCTGGAGGGCAGGGTGCATGTCTTGAAGGGAGGTTAGCAGAGAGACCCCTACCCGCTCTGTCTCTGCTGCTTTAAGGGGTAGGGATAACAGAGTGTAACTAATCAGAGAATACAGATACATGAGAGAAAACCAATGAAACATCTCAGAGGAGGAACACATTTAAACTGGCTAATCACATTATAGTTAGCGGGAATTTCAAATCAAGCCAACCTGTTACAAAGCTTAAGGTTCTGTGACGGAGGRGAAACGTAAAGTGACATCTAAGAAATATTGCTCTGTGGCAAACTGCCTTTTTGATAACTAAGGCTGGAGCACTGCAGCACATTCCCCTCATACCTGTTTAATGCCAGATCCAGCAAGAGATGCCCAGAGCCTGGAGAGGGATCGTAGGTCAGCAGGAGAGCACCTGAAGAGCAGCATAAAGGAATTCCAGCCACTCTAGCCAGTAAGTCAGCTTCATTGGGGACCAAGCTTAAATGCCTCTATGCAAATGCATAAAGCATGGAGAATAAACAGGAGGAATTAGAGATGTGTGCACATCTGAAGGGCTCTGATCTTATTGGCATCAGAAACATGTGGAATGACTCCTATGACTGGAGTGTTGGAATGGAAGGATACAGGCTCTTTATGAAGGACAGGCAAGGGAGATGAGGAGAGGGTGTCTCCCTCTGTCAATGACCAGCTGAGTGCATGGAGCTCTGCCTGGGAATGGATGAGGAGCTGACCAAAAGCTTATGGGTCAGGATTAAAGGGAGGACAGGGACAGGTGATTTTATAGTGGGGGTCTGCTACAGGCCACCTGGAGAGGAAGACCGAGCCAATGAGGCCCTCTACAGACAGATGGGAATGGCCTCATGTTCACAAGCCCTGGTCCAAACGGGAGACTTTAACCACCCTGACATCTGTTGGAGGGACAGCACAGCAGTACATAAGCAATCTAGGAGGTTCCTGGAATGCATGGATGACAACTTCCTTCTCCAAGTGATAGAGGATCCAATTAGGAGAGGTGCTGGACCTTATTCTCACCAACAAGGATGGCACATTGATAGCAAGGGGGAGACTTCTTTCTACTCCAAGCAGAGATGAGAGTCCACACTCTCATCTTGTGAAGCAGCCAAGCCTGTCAGCTCAGGGTTGGATGGTAACTTAGCTTCTGCTTGCAAGGACTTCTGACAGGACTGTCACTCTGCCTGTGCATGATGCCATGCATCAGTCTCCCGCTCAGATTCCCACATAGTGTGCTGCCTGGTGAGCTCTTCACGCAACGTGGCAACTGTTATGACTAGTCCCAGGAGATGAGAGTAACCCAGGTTCTTGTTAATAGATCCCTTGGGGTGGATTAGAGTGAAATGACAGTGGATGAATTATGTGTGTAAATATATGTATATAGGGTTTATTTTAGAACAATTTGGTTGCAAAGGAAAGCAGGCATGTAGCCATTTTGATTAGTATTATCTATAATAATATGAAAGCATTGCAAAATGAAAGTGCAAAAATATCACCCAAGGACATGTATAAGGGAAAAGAAAGAGAGAGAATAAGAGTGTGAAAACCTCATCACCCTGTCAACCTTCGATGAGTCTTGATTGTTGCAGCTTAGATGTCCGTTGGGGGGGGGAAGCCTAATAAACACTGTCTGATAGGTTAAATTACTCTCAGGCTAGCTGGGAACACCCAGGTATCTCCCTTCAGGGGGGAGCTTTCAGTCCTTTGGTCAAAGGCCTCAGAAATGAGTCTGGGGGTGTTTTGTGAGTCTTTGATGATTTCTGACACGTTTTAGGACATGACAGCTGTCTCAGGCATCTGAGCCAGGGATGCACCATCAGACCTTGGGGGGGAGGGGAAGGGAGGAAAGGGAGTTTTACAACACAGTAGTTTGTATAAGGGAGGGTAATTTAGCATGACAAGAGGCTCTATCCTGTCTCTATGAGGTTGTCTCTTCTCATAGCCCATCATTCTCCCTCTCTTGGAGATTTAGCCATTACATACCCAAAAGCTCACCTCTCCCACCTCCAAACACAGCTCCGACAAAACACTGACTCCTTCAACAACTAAGGAATGTTTTGAGTCACTAACCCCTAAAAGTCCAGTCTCTCACAGCAACCTGCTCAAAAAGCTTACTTAGCTGGGCACACTTTCATTCACAACACCCACGTCTGCCTTCAGGCCCCAGGGCAACTTCTAGATTCTGGAGTTCCCTGCAGCTGAGGGTCTGGGTAGCTATTTCAGTCTTTGAGATGTCTGTCTGGATGTAGGCACCTACCTGTGGAATCTGCGGCCTCTATCTAGGTTTCAAACTTAGCCTGGCAGTTTCGATGGGTAGACACCATTTTTGTTACAGAAGAAGGCTGCTTCCTGTTCCTCCCTGAATGGGATTAGGTGGCCCTTCCTGTGTGCCCTTCCTTGCGAACTGCTGCGCAAACTTCCACACCATGCCCTGACCGATGGGCCACATCCTATTTACTTGCCCTGTTCACTGTGCTCCTGGTAGCTAGCAGTCCCTAGGCCCTTTTACCTCTGCTGTGGTTGCTCCTGGCAATGCCCATATGTCTTGGGGATTGTTATCCCATATTCAGGTTGTGCCCAAAAATTATCACTGTTTCTCTTTCTCTGAAACACAAATCTAGTAAGAGTTTAGTAAGAACTTAGTTTTAAGTTAAAAGGAGATAATTTTAGCCAAGCAGTAGATAGACTCAGGTGGAGTTAATTAAGAAGTTAATAATTAGCTGAGAAAGAAACTAGAAGGCGGCCTCTGACTGATTGTGCGTCACTAGAAGTTTGTTCAGCTGCATCCACATGAGAAAGAAACTGAATTAGAGAGATCAGAAGGAAAAGAGACATGTATTAATTACTCTATTTGAGGAATCTGCTCATGAGTAACGGGGAGGGTAGAACATGGTGATCYCAGGGTCAAATCAATTGTAAAAGTGCAAAAGTAGAAAGGTCAGKGACGAAGAYTAYGGTCTGACTTCATCAATAGCCCATTCCTCAAATTCAAAATAGACCCCAGACTCATTTAAGGAGTGAAGTACGCATGCTTAATGATATTAAACTCATTATCATAGGAAGCGGGAGATGGGAGGTGTTTATGTTATGACTATGTATTTGTATTTTGAATATTCAAGACTGTTGTAGATAAATGGATTGTGTATTGTTTTAGAAATCGGCACTACGTCTGAGTACGTAGCTGCCCCAGCGCTGTCATTAAACATATTTTTCCTAACTTTAACAAGTTTGGAGAATCTTTGTCCGTGGGGTCTGGAATATCTTAGATATTTCTGTATCATTTCCCCCTTCCCCCTTTGCCGGCTCAGGGGTATTGCAATATGTGTGGGATTGGCCCAGGATCTTAGTGGGGGTGGGGCCAGGAGTTGTCTCTCTCTCTCTCTTCCAGTTCAGGACCTGAGCAGCAGGACCGCGTGTGCAGAGGTGTGTGTGTATCGAGCTGGGGCTACTGCTACATTGTGACTCAGCAGTCTCTTAGCTGGGGGTGGGTCAGTCTGTGCCTGGTTGGGAACAGAGAACAGTCGTGTGTTTTGCCAGGAGCAGTCAGCTGTTCTGCTACACTGTAGCTCAGCTCGCCGGCTTGGGTCTGCCCACTCCGTTTTCCTGCTGCTGCGGCTGCTCTTCTGCTGAGATCTGGGACCAGGGTGGCTTCCCATCGGGCCCCTGCCTGCCGCGTGTTGCCATGACTACCCCTGTGTGTTGGACTCTGAGACTACGATCTGCTGCAGTTTCTGCATGAGGGAAGCCATCTCCCCTCCTTACCCTGTGCCTGAGCCACCTGCCACAGGAAGAGGTCACTGCGCTCACACCACAGCACCCCTGCAGCTGCAGGGGAACCATCGCACCCGCCCGGCCTCACCAGGGCCCACCAAGACCCCCCACTGGCTGCAAGAGAGTCACTGCAGCCATCGCCTCATCAAGACCTGCCAGTGCCCCCTGCTGGTTGTGGTCATAACTACACCAAAAGGGAACATTGCTCAACAGGTGAGAAAAAGGCTGTTATTGGGTTTCTGTTTTGTTGTTGTTGCTGTTTATCTGTCTTGTTATATATATATCCTGGTAAAGAACTGTTATTCCTTTTCCCATATCTTTGCCTGAAAGCCCCGTAATTTCAAGGTTATAATAATTTGGAGGGAGGGGGTCATCTTTTCCATTCCAGGAAGGTTCCTGCCTTCCTTGGCAGACACCTGTCTTTGAAACCAGGACACCATGCCACATCGGAATGATATCCGTGTGTCTATCTATCAAAGGACAGGAAAGGTGATGGGTTATTGGGAAGTGTTGGACCTGGCATGACATAAATGATACGGAATGAGGGGTGGACACTGTCCTGGTTTTTTCTGGGATAGAGTTAATTTTCTTCTTAGTAGCTGGTAAAGTGCTTTGTTTTGAATTCTGTACAATAATAATGTTGATAACACACTGATTATTTGGTTGTTGCTAAGTAGTACTTACCCTAAGTCAAGGACTTTTCATGCTCTGCCAGTGAGCAGGTGCACAAAAAGACAGGAGGGAGCATAGTTGGGACAGCTGACCCAAACTGGCCAAAGGGATATTCCATACCATGGAATGTCACTGTCAGTATAGAAACTGATGTGAGTTAGCTGGAAGGGGCCAATTGCTGCTCAGGGACAGGCTGGGCATCAGTCAGCAGGTGGTGAACAATTGCATTGTGCATGACTTGCCTTTCTTGGGTTTTTTCTGTGTTTCTCCCACTCCTTTTTATTACTATTAATATTATTATCAGCATTATTACAATAATATATTTTAATTTGTTTCTTTTATTTAACTGTTCTTGTATCAACACGTTTTACTTTCCCTTCCCTTCATTGTCCTCCCCATCTCACCGAGGCAGGGGAGGGGATGGGGAATGAGTTGCTATGTGGTACTTAGTTGCCGCTTGGGGTTAAACCACAACAGTGATTTACAAATTAAATACTTGCTTAAACCGGGTGAGACTGGGAATCACCTATTGTTAGAACTTTGCAGCTTGCTCCCACACTGCTGCCCTCCAAAGTAACCTGTGTTTCCCAATATCCCTTGCTGAGCATGGCAAAAAAGGGCTATGGTAAGTCATTAACGATCTTGAAAAAAGGCAGATAATAAGCCTCACCCCTTCTCCCTACAACTCCCCAGTCTAGCTTGTTCGCAAGCCCAATGGGCGATGGCAACTATTGATTATCAGAAACTGAATAGTAACGCCCCACAACTAATGGCCGCCATCCCAAACATAATGATTGCAAGACAAGCAGCAGCCCATCCATGGATGACTGCCTTAGATGTCAAAGACATGTTCTTCATGATTCCCCTATGGGAAAAGAACAAGCCCCCATTCACCTTCACCTGGGAAGGGACATAATACACCTTTAATCGGTTCCTATAAGGGTACAAACATTCTCCCACTATCACTCACAATGCCTTGGCTGCATTCCTTGACACTCTAAAGGTGCCATTGCACATTCACATATACCAATATATAGAGGACATCCTAGTGGGCAGAGACAATAAGGAACAGGTTGAGCAGGTAGCCAAGACTGACTGGAACTTGTTGACTGAGAATGGGTTGGACATCCCACCTTCCAAAATGCCTGGGTTCCAAGCAGGAAGTTAAATTTCTAGAGGCTTGACAGATAGTGGGGGCCATTTCAGTACCCAACAAGGTCTTATCACATATTGAGAAGGAGCAGACTCCTGTCATATGAAAAGGGGAGATTTTCTCAAACCCTTACTGTTTGATTAGTCTGTCAGTGCCCGAGGAAAGCCGAGACCCTTGTGTCAGACCAGTCTGTCAGTGTCCTGTTATGGGGGCTCTTCACTGAGCAGTTTGCTAGGTCGGAGGGTGGTGTGACGACCCACCCTTAAGGATGCTTCCTTCCCCTTAAGAGTGGGTCATCACAGGTGGTTCAACTGACTTCTTCAGGGTCACATGCCTGTGGCAGGACCTTTTACCCCTTTGATTTCCCTGAGAAAACCAGACCATTCCATAGTATTTGAATGTTTATTCAAGTTATTATTGTAAAATTGTCTAACACTTGATATATTAACCAAGAACCTGTTGTTATGGGTTCGACAAACGAAAATTTCTTTTCTTTCCCCATGTAGCAGACTGTGTAGGTGGGGAGGGGTTGGCCGGGAGCTAATGAGCAATACTTAAGAACAAAGAAAGTTGTCTGTCCAACCGCATTCCACACTGATCACCCAGAACGGATGATACTTAAGGACAAAAGGGATCACTTGCCCAAGCCAGAGGCAAGGACAATTTCCCCAATTAAAGAAAGAAAGAGCTGGAAATGTTGGCAAGGGAGTTGTTTCCCCAGAGGCTGGAGCTTATCATCGTGAGAGATGAAGGGGGACTTTTTCGAGACTTTGGCGAGAGGGGGCGGAGACCGGGCTCGCTGCTTTTCTGCTTGGCTTGGCATTTGGTGAACACAGTCGTGTCTGCAGCAAGTGCCGGTTCTGATCCAGGAACATCACTACACTGCTATGTCTCTGCCCACTCGCTCCAGAGCATGGATACACTGTGACATCTCCACGGGGGTCCTGCTGCGGCACAGAGTGCAGCGTTACACTGTAACCAGTTGCCGCACAGAGCTGCTCGCCTCTGCCGTCTCTGCCACCAGCCTGGATTTTCTGCTCCATGTGGGTCGGTGGTGGGGTCTGCTCGTCTCTGCTGTTCCTGCCTTCTGCTGGCCCCTCGGTGGGTGATACCGAAGTCCATCGCTCCCCAGTCAACCCTGCCTGCCTGCGCTGCTTGCTGCCCGCTGCCAAGGTTGGTGCTGAGCCGGGCTGCTGCCTCGTGGGTTCGCACCGGGAGCGATCTCCCCTCTCCCTCCCCCCCTCGCCGGAGCCGCCATTGCCACGTGAGAGGTCGCTGCGCTCGTGCCACAGCGCCCCCTGCAGCCTCGGGGGAGTCACCGCAGCCTCTCTGCCCCTACGGAGAATTGCCCAGTGACAGACAAAAAGGACTATTACAGGGTTTGTCTGTTCTCTTATTGTTGCTGTTTATCTGTCTTGTTATGTATATAGATATATTTATTCCTAGTAAAGAAGTGTTATTCTTTTTCCCACATCTTTGCCTGAGAGCCCCATAATTTCAAAGGTATAGTAATTCGGAGGAGGGAGGGGGGTCATCCTCTATCCAAGGAAGGTTTCGCACCTTCCTTGACAGACACCTGTCTTTCAAACCAGAACACCTGTGAAATACTAAACTCCACTGAAGAAAATCACTGGACTAAGAAGAGTGAATGGAAGTGAAAGGAGTCACTAACTATCTACTGAACTCCTCCAATCACTGCAACTAAGAAACTACCTCCATGAACTTTTCTTTGTTCCTGATTCACATCTCATCTTTCTATGATTTTAAGACTCAGGGGGTGGGGAACATCTATACAGACTAATAACAACACAAGTAAAGTGATTTATTGAATTGTTCCCAACTATGATTTATTGAATTGTTCCCAACTACCATGGACACTCTCAATTCAATGTTTTATCTTGTCATTATGATTCCTTTGTTTATCGTTAATCATTTTACATCTCTATGTAATGTGTGTTACATAATACATAAAATACATGAACTGAAGCAACAAGTGCTTCTTATCAAAATCAATAACATATTTAACACTCTTTTGAAGAAATAGTGAAGCTTAGGTGATCGATGTTTATGAAAACACTCAGCGATGGTGTGCACATACACAGTGAATACTTTTATAGCATGGAGGCAAGAGGTACCTGTACTACCACTCCATGAGGTAAAGTCAAGTGCCTGCAGTCAAGGGGTGGATTGTGGCAGGACCTTTTACCCCTGATACAGCAAAAACTTATCTGCTTCCCCCCATGTCTCAGTCAAGCTGGAATAACTTGCCTTATAGTGAGTAATGTCGGCTCAAACACCCTTAGCTAGCAATAAACAGCCTGCCTTGGGAACGGATGTGAAAAGATAAGCTAAAATTCATTACTGACAGACACAGCACTTTTACAGCCTATAAAAGTCACACTATACTTTTCATAAAGTAGAAATCTTCTGCACACTCTCTGAGTTTGTGGAGAGTTCTCCCCAAAGTCGAGACGTCGGTCTTTGGGTTACTCTTCTGAAAGTTGAGTGAAAGGATGCTTTTGTACACCACTATAATTTGTTGGTAAGATACATTGGCTCCTAATCTATACTATTTCTTTGCCAGCTGTAATATAGGTACGTTTATCGTGCACTGTAACTGTAGTAGTATTTCTTTTGTTTATCCTGTGTAGTAAGAAGTCTGTTCAAAGTCTTGTGTCTGTTATTCTTGTGTCTATTCAATAAATAATTCATGTTGTAATAGACCTGATCGGCCATTATTAAGAACTTGCAAGCAAGAGTGATTTTGGGGTGCAGGTTGCCTCAGTGGAGCTACTGCCAGAAATCTAAGGCAGAACCCATCTAAAACTCTCGCTCCCATTCGTAACAATGCCAAAAAGAGAGACTCCCTCTTGGGTTTCCACACCTTTACTTGCTGCCAGTGACTGCTAGCACCCTTTAAGGACTGGCATTAACAGTTTACAGAAAACCTCTATTAATATAAGGGTGACAGGTTAAGGTTCGAAGATTGCCATTTATAGCATCTAAATGCAAAAACATATTCCTAACAATGTACTAACAATCTCTAATCCCTAACAAAAGTTGGCTTGAGATAAGCATTCAGTGCACATAAAGTTCTTACCCAATAGGTGTCCCTATGGGGGAGAAGACAGGTTCAGCCTGTCAACTGATCCCAGAAGTTACACTGGAGTCTTTCCTAACTTCTCCCCATTCTTAACTCACTTTTATACTATTTCTTTACATTTAGGTGGAGCTTGAGTGACTTTAGTCATGTGTCTTAGTGAGGGGTGGTTGTACCTTGGTGGTGATATCTCAGTATTGTACCCGAGATAACCTTGGAATGGGGACATGCATCAGTCCAAGGAGAGTGATTTCTCCATGACTGCTAATTCAACAGTGTAAGGCCTCAAAAATCTCCCTGGATGGGACATGTAAAAGGTCTTATGGTTTTTCATGTACTCTGAGTTAGACGCACAGGAGAAATACAAACAAGATATTCTCAAGAGGTCAAAACATAAAAGAAACTTTACTGGCAACTTCAGAAAATCAAAGAATTTTTGGCAAAAGGTTTAGAGCAGCATTCAATCAACATAAAACACTTCTCAAAGCATTAACTTAGCCCATTCAACTTAGCAAACTCTAAGTCCATTCGATTTTAAGTTACTCAAAAATTCCAAGAAGAGGGAATTAGAAGAAGAAAGACAGAAAAGATATAGAAAAGAACAAACATAGCTACCACTCTTGGTTCCACTGGTGTTCAGCTGATAGAAATTCAAAGAGGAGGTAGGGTCAAGATGTGCTTGCCTCGTGTCTCAGTTTAAATATCTTTTGGCTTTCCTGGGCCCTTTGCGCAGGTGGGACTTCTGGTCATCTGGCCTCTCTGGGCCTAGACTGGGGCTCCAGGGGTGGGATGTGGAGCATTGCCTCTGGTGTGCCAGTGATTGGCAGCCACTGCGGGGCTGGGATACAGGCCCCAGGAGGGGTGGGGTGTATGGGGTAATGCATTGCCTCACCTGCCCCTTCCCCTCACACACACGCACCCAAAATGAGCTCTTTGAGGATTCTTGGATGAATCTCATCAGGCCCCATAAACTTGTAGGGATACAACTGGAGCAGCAGATCCTACACAACTTCGGGGTCGACTGGGATACCTCTTTTCTCCAAATCTGTCACCACCCTGTCAATGCCCAAGCACATGGCTGCTTGTAGTGTGGCTGTTAGGTTTGCAATATTGGGCACTGTAGCTGTTAGTGGAGCCAAATTGGCTAGAACTTCAGAAGTCCCACCTTGCACCGCAGCAAAAATCCATCACTGATATCCTAGCAATCCTTGAATCAGGGAGTGCAGGTGGGACACACCCAGCTTCTTGGCATCCTGCTGCATTAGTATTGAATGCTGTGCTCACATATCTATTAGAAATTTTGTTAATTGTTGATAGGATTCCCTTTGCTGGATTTCAGTCTCACTTGGCTTATGACCAGAATGCTTTTGCAAATCAGCCATCTGAATCAGATTGAATGGGATCGCTTTTCATGTATGGTCCCCTTGTCCACCCTGAGATTTTGTAGTGGACCCGGTTTCATACACAAAGGAATTTGAAGGAGATAAAGAATCATTTTCCCCAAGTTCATTATCACAGGGATCACCCCTATGTTTCCATCCCATGTAAATCTGCAATACTTTTCCTGGAACTCTGATATCTCAGTACCCATATACAGCACCATTTTAGTAGCAGTTTGCTGACTCTGACCATCATCTGTGGTTTCAGTTTTAATTACAGGTTGTAATGTTAGTTGCTCATTGTCAGATGACAATGCAAATGTTACTTCTCACTCTTTATCAGAGTAATAGACCTGTTTACTGTCTTCCAACTCCTTCATTGGATACAAAAAGTCAGAATTTTGAGACCGTGTTTCTGCAAATGGTCCAGATTCTACATCTTGCAATTCTTCCCATAAGGTTCTCTCTCATACGCATCCTGAAGCTCTGCCTGAAGCCTCCCAATACGATTGTGCTCAGCAGCAAGCAGCATCTCTGCCTGCAACCTCTTATCTCACTCAGCAACAAGCTACACATTCTCCCAAAGCCTGCTCTCCCTTTCGCTATCATGCTCAGCAGCAAGTAGCCCCTCTGCCTGCAGCCTCTTATCATGCTCAGCAACAGGGAATGCCCCTGTCTGTGTAGCAGGGCATCTTACCCCCCCACAAGAGCTTATCTGTTGTTTGTTAACCGGTCAGATAAACAGGACAAGTTTGTAGAATCGTGCGCTGCCCCTCAATGAAAGCCCGGAGGATAGCTGCTGTGTCCCACACTGGAGCTGCGGCGTCTACCGAGGGCGGCTCGCACACTCCCACACGCTGTAGGGACAGGTTCCTCACCCGAGGGGGCCTTCCAGGGCTGTTGTTCCAAAACACAGGCGGAGATAAAGAAGCCGAGAGGGGACTCTGTATGAATTCCACGCAAAGGATTTATTAGGTGAAGGGTTCAGGGACAAAGAGCCCCGGGAGCAGGCTTACACAGGGTTTTATACCCCACTGAGTGGGGGCGGAGAGAGCAACAGCAACCAATAATCTGAGGGTTAAGGGGAGGAGACAAGGCGGGGACATAGAACATCAACCAACGGGAGTAATACAAAGGAGGGACTTCAGGAGGGGACCAATGGGGCATTGAACAGAGTAGAACTTTCCAGGAACAATACATATTAACAAGGGGAAATTAATATTTAAAGCCTAATACATAGAACAGGGAGGGGAGGACAAGTTGCCATAGTAACAGGGCCTGCTGGCTGTTGAGCCTGGGGAGAGATCGGTTTTTACTGAGTGAGCAGTCAGATCTCTGCTGCTGCTCCAGACCACTAGGTTGTAGGACCAGCCTCTCTTTCTGGGGTCTGGGCAGCCTCAACTGCCTGCACCACTACACAAGTTGTCTTGTAGTGAGTTATTTTGGTGCCATAGGGGTTAACACCAGTCTGACATCTCCCAACTGCCAATAAACATCTTACTTTTGAAGTAAGATCTGACAAGATAAGCTGAATTTCTGACAGACTCCCTTTACCACTGTCAAAGCCACACCGAACTTTCTCAAAGTAGAAATCTTCTATACATTTTCCTAGAAATGTGCGGAGTTTCTCCCATGAGTGGGGTCACCTACTTTGCAGTTACTCCCCAGGGGTTAAGTGAAGGAATCTGTGTACCTTATCATCATTTCAGTGGTAAGTTACATTTGACTCCTAATCAATACTATTTCTTTTGCTAGCTTTAATATAGGTACCTTGATATAGTGCACTGTTTTATGTAATGTTATAATCTACTAGTAGATCTTTTAGTTTTATACTGTGTAGTAATTCTGTTAAAGATCTTTCATCTGTTATCTTTTGTCTGCTCATTTGTCTTAATAAATAATTCATTCTTATATAAATCTATCTGATTTACCATCATTAGAACTTGCGGTGATGCCTAAAGATTTTTGCTTTTTTATACATTTTCATACATATATGTAGCTTTGTAGACTGCTGGTACATAGTTATAACTTCTAGTACTTTTCCTACCCTTTTCCTGTACAATTTAGAAGAGTAAGCTAATGCTTCTAATACGTTCTTAAGATTCTGTTTAGTCTTGCTTTTTAGTCTAGCAAGGACACTCTGTTTTGCACCATATATCGTAGACATAATACAATGTAGGGCTAAAGATGGGGGGGCCTCCAATGGGGCAGAACCCAGAGGGGAAATTACCTAACCAACTGCTCTTCTAATTAGACAATATTTGTTAGATATGTTAATTTGTTAAACTTATAAAAATTGTAGAAATCTGATACCGGGTGTGCCCATAGACATGGGGGCACCTGGAAGCTTCCATTAAAAACCTGCCTTTTTATATTATCTATATTATTATTGTCTGGAAAGTGTTTTTCTCTTTCTCTATTCAGGCAACAGTTCTGGCACCACCAGATGGGACCTCTAGGATCCTGTGGCCTCTTTGTACCATATTTACATCCTGAGAGAATTCTTTTTTGCCGGCATTTTTCAAAAGAATCTCCCGCAGTGCCCTGGGGGGCCCCGAGATCCCAAAATCCCGCACAGAAGCAGAAGGTAACATAAAGAGCAGCTCTTTTGGTAATCATATGCTAGCAATTGTAATTTGTTTTTTTCCAGAAAATTGGGATGTTTTTTTTGGAAATTGAGAGTCCTCTTCAGAGACCAGAATCACGACTTTGTGGGATCCCTTTGAACTTCAGTCATCTTTTCAGTCTGTGGGGATTCAGCCCGGTGAGGCTTGAGCCAGCGTGGGCTTTGTTTGTTTGTCTGGAAAGATTCACTTGCTTTTGCATTTGTGACGTGGTCCCCAGGGGTTTTTATCTCCTTTGTAGCCTGGCTTATTTTAGCCTGGCATTGTTTATTTGGGGCCACTTGCCTTCACATTTCTGACCTGGTTCTTCCTTTTGTATTTTGCCGCTTTTTGTGACTTGGGCGGCTTGTCGAAGCGGCGCAGCGGCCCGGCCCAGCTCGGCTGGGGGATGTGTGTGTGTGTGTGCACCCGCACGCTGCCGGCTTTGGTTTTGTTTGTCTGGTGGGAAAAACAAGGGGGGGCGCCAAGTACCTCTTACATTGCAGTGGCAAGCATTTCTCCAGAGCAATCGGTGGCGCGCAGCGTTAGGATTTTGTTCTGGAAGTTCTACACACACGAGTTCGAATCTCACTCAAAAAAGTTTTTTGCGTGTTATAAATGAATAGGTAGGCTGAAATTTTAGTAGCGTAATTGTTATGGGTTAGAAAAAAAAATGAAAATTTGTTTCCTTTCCCTCGGGTACCAGGGAGGCTGTGTAGGTAGGGAGAGGCTGGCCGGGAATTGATGGGCGATACTTAAGAACAAAAAGGAGTTATCTGTCCAGCCACATTCCACGCTAATGACACAGAATGGACGATACTTAAGGACAAAAGGGATCACTTGCCCAGCCCAGAAGCCGGGACAATTCCCCCAGTTAAAGAAAAACAAAGACCTGGAAATACTGACAAGGGGGATGTTTCCCCAGAGGCTGGAGCATCGCTAGAGAACGGCCTGAGATTTGGGCGAGAGGTGGGTGGAGACCGGGCTTGTCTCTCTCTCCGCTCGGCGTTCAGGGAGGACGGCCGTGTTTGCAGTGAGAGCTGCTTTCACTCCGGGAACACTGCTACACTGTGACGTCCACGCCCTCTCGATCCAGAGCACGGATACACTGTGACATCTCTGACGGTCCCGTGGCGGCACAGGGTACAGAGTTACACTGTAACCAATCGCCGCCTGGAGCTGCTCGTCTCTGCTGTTCCTGCCTTCTGCTGGTCTGCTGGTGGGTGATACCGAGGTCCATCACTCCCCAGTCAACCTTGCCTGCCTGCACTGCTTGCTGCCCACTGCCGAGGTTGGTGCTGAGCCGGGCTGCTGCCTCATGGGTTCGCACCGGGGGCGACCCCCCCCTTTCCCGTTCACCGGAGCCACCATTGCCATGTGAGGGTCGTCGCACTCGCACCACAGCACCCCCTGCAGCCGCGGGGGAGTCACCGCAGCCTCTCTGCCCCAATGGAGAATCACCCAACGACAGGGACAGTTAAGGGGTTTGTCTGTTCTCTTATGGTTGCCGTTTAACTGTCTTGTTATATATATATATAGATATATAACCCTAGTAAAGAACTGTTATTCTTTTTACCACATCTTTGCCTGAGAGCCCTGTAATTTCAAAGGCATAGTAATTTGGAGGAGGGAGGGAGGTCATCCTGTATTCAAGGGAGGTTTCCCACCTTCCTTGACAGACACCTGTCCTTCAAACCAGGACAGTTCTTGGCACCCAATGTGGGGCTCGAGGGCATCGAGAAAAGGAATAACAGTTTCTAGGTAACCCAATTTGTGTGTTAGATATAAAAATCATGCTACACATCACCATGTGGTGGAGCTTGTTTCGGTTCTGTTGGCAAATGATCGTGGCTACGTATCTCCCATTTGCAGCTCCTCTTCTACACATGGGTCCTATGACTAGGACCACTGTGGCTGTTACCCTGTTTGTGGGATGGGTCAATAAGGTGAAGGATTCAAAGATTGTAAAGCTCCTCTGGAATGCGGGTGCATGGCTACATAAATGTCACGTGCTAGCCTCACATCTTTTGGAGTCCTTTATTAATGGTACCCATTCGAAAGAAGCAACAGAGGAGGAAGTTTTCTCCCAATTCTTCACTGACCTTTTTGGGCCTATCCCAACAATTTTTGAAGGGGTCAGTGCTTCTCTAGATGCTAACCATATCATGCAGTGGCTGGTGTTGCTGATAGGCCTATTCTATTTAGCATTTAAAGTGAGATTGCCTTGGGTAACCACTCTGACATCCACCCCAGATACTAGGGCTGCTGCCCAGGGGCATGGCCCAGAGGCTGGGGGCACTGCCCAACAGGCCAGCACTGCCCAACAGCCCACAATAGAGACAAATCACTCCGATTTGACGGAGATGGTGGAGGAGATAGTCCGGGTGTTAAAAGAACGTTTGTCTCCAACTGTTTGGAATCCCTCCCCTTGCCCTAAGGAGGACAAGCCCAGTGACACAGCAGTGGAACTAAGATGTTACAACCGCCCAAGTTCCAGCTGCACCACAAGGGCAGCCACAACCAGTGGCAGTTGCCCCTGTGCAGAGGAGAAAATATAAAACCAAATCGGTACGCCCAGTTAGTGATGATGAGGTACCAGGGCTCTCACAACCCGTGGAGGAGCCAGAGGCTGAGGTCATCACAGAGTCCCTGTCGCATGACAGTCTCCGCAATCTGCGGAATGACATTGTGCAACGGGGACGCGAGGCATTTTCGACTTGGTTGACTCGAGTTTGGGACCTTATGGGCCCAGGTATCCAATTAGATAGTGGTGAAGCTAGGTATTTGGGATCCCTGACCAAGGATGCAGGCATTGACCAGGTGTTTGTGAGGGAGCCAGGGCCTCTTCCTCTCTGGGAGCAACTCATAACAAGTGTAAGGGAGAGGTTTGTCGACAGAGAAAGACTGCAGGAGCACCATCACAGAATGCCCTGGAAGACTACTGAGGATGGGATCCAACGCATGAGAGAACTGGCAGTGTTGGAGATACTCTTTGGAAGGGACAGGCAACATGGTAACGACCCTGACAAGGTCAGATGCACACCGCAGATGTTGTGGAGTCTGGCACACCTGGGGCCACCCGAATACTCCAGTTTCCTGGCAACAATAAATGTTGAGGAGAACCGAGAGACTGTGGGCTCAGTAGCCAACAAACTCAGGAATTATGAGAGCATGGTTCATGGCACAATAAAGGCTCAGGTTTCTGCTATAGCCAGGAGTCTCAAAGAGGAAATAAAGGAGGAGATGAGGATGGAGAGGAGGGAGAGCAGTCCTTATGTGGCATCAGTGCGAAGCAGAGCCCCCGATGTCAGAGCCAGGCGCCCCCCAGCCAAAGAGAGTGGATACGCCCCACGGACTGAATTGTGATATTTCCTACTTGACCATGGAGAGAACATGAGACGGTGGGGCAGGAAACCTACCCGTGTCCTAGCAGCCTGAGTACAAGAGTCGAAGGAGAAAGAAAAAGGGAAGTCAATGAGAATGAGTGCAGTGCCAATTTCCCATGGACAAGAGTCTGACCCACTGGAAGATACCTCCTGTATGTATTCGCAAGACCACTGTTAGAGGGGCCCTGCCTCTAGCCAGGTAGAGCCCAGGGAGAACCGGGTCTTTTGGATTGTGTGGATCTGATGGCCTGGAACATCAGAGCCACAAAAATATGAATCTTTGGTTGACACTGGTGCTCAATGTACTTTAATGCCATCAGGACATGTCGGAGCAGAGCCTGTTTCTATTGCTGGGGTGACAGGGGGATCGCAGGAGTTGACTTTGCTAGAAGCTGAGGTGAGCTTGACAGGGAAAGACTGGAAGAAACATCCCATTGTGACTGGCCCAGAAGCCCCATGTATTTTGGGCATAGATTTTCTCCAGAGTGGTTATTTCAAAGACGCAAAAGGACTCAAGTGGGCTTTTGGAATAGCGGCTGTAGAGACAGAGGGCATCAGGCAATTGAACACCTTGCCTGGACTGTCAGAAAATCCGTCTGCAGTAGGACTCCTGAAGGTAGAGGAACAACGAGTCCCAATTGCCACTTCAACAGTGCATCGCCAGCAGTACCGGACAAATCGAGATGCCATGATCCCCATCCACAAGATGATCCGTGAGCTGGAGAGCCAAGGAGTGGTCAGCAAAGCCCACTCACCCTTCAACAGTCCCATCTGGCCTGTGCGCAAGTCTGATGGGGAATGGAGACTGACAGCAGACTATCGTGCCTTGAATGAAGTGACTCCACTGTTGAGTGCTGCCGTGCCGGACATGCTGGAGCTCCAGTATGAACTGGAGTCCAAGGCAGTGAAGTGGTATGCCACTTGACATTGCCAATGCGTTCTTCTCCATTCCCCTGGCAGCAGAGTGCAGGCCTCAGTTTGCTTTCACCTGGAGGGGCATGCAGTACACTTGGAACCGACTTCCCCAGGGGTGGAAGCACAGCCCCACCATCAGCCATGGGCTGATCCAGGCCGCATTGGAAAAGGGTGAAGCTCCAGAACATTTGCAGTACATTGACGACATCATTGTGTGGGGGAACACGGCAGCAGA
>JACAXG010000475.1:0-43216 GCA_018881555.1 Amblyornis subalaris | reverse complement strand
GGTGCTGGCCATCTTAGCAAAAACTACTATAAATTTGAGCAGAGACAAAAGCCTAGTTTAAACCCTTATTACCTTCGTAAAATCCATTCGTAACACAGGGCAGTTAGCAGATCCCCTATTGTTGACCAGTCAAGTGGCTTCTGCTCAGTTCACATACCAGTGCTTCCATGTCCCATTACCTAAAGCCCTTAACATAGTTTTCGGCAGTCCGTTATACCTTTCAGTCTTTCCAGAGGCCTGTGGATGATAGGGAATGTGATATATCCAGTCAATGCCATGTTTTCTTGCCCAGGAGTTTATAAGATTATTTCGAAAACAAGTCCCATTGTCTGACTCAATTCTTTCTGGGGTACCATGTTGCCACAAAATGTGCCTCTCAAGACCTGAGATGGTGTTCCGAGCAGTTGCATGGTTTACTGGGTACGTTTCCAGCCAGCTAGTTGTTGCCTCTACCATGGTGAGGATGTAACTCTTGCATTGGCGTGTTTGTGGCAATGGCCCAATGTAATCAATTTGCCAGGCCTCACCATACTGGAAACCCAGCCACCGCCCTCTATTCCAGGGACACTTCACTCGTGTGGCTTGCTTGATGGCAGCACATGTTTCACATTGGTGGATGACTTGTGTGATGGCCTCCATGGTTAGATCCACCCCTCGGTCACGAGCCCATCTGTATGTAGCATCTCTTCCAAGATGCCCTGATGTTTCATGGGTTCATTGAGCTATAAATAGCTCCCTCTCTCTCTCCCAATCTAGGTCTACCTGAGCTATTCCAATTTTGGCAGCCTTATCTACCCGTTCATTGTTTTTGTGTTCCTCAATGGCACAACTTCTGGGCACATGTGCATCTACATGACGTACTTTCAGAGTCATGTTTTCTACCCGTGCAGCAATGTCCTGCCACAGTGCAGCAGCCCAGATGGGTTTAGCCCTGCATTGCCAATTGCTCTTCTTCCATTGCTGCAGCCATCCCCATAGAGCATTAGCCACCATCCAGGAGTCAGTATAGAGTATGGGCCACTTTTCTCGCTCAGCAATCTCCAGGGCTAGCTGAATGGCTTTCACTTCTGCAAATTGGCTTGATTCGCCTTGCCCTTCAGCAGTCTCAATGACTTGTTGTGTGGGACTCCACACAGCAGCTTTCCATCTCCGATGGTTTCCTATCACATGGCAGGATCCATCCGTAAATAGAGCATAGCCTCTTTCATTTTCTGGTAACTTGTTATGATGCCAGAGAGATTTTTTGCTTTTATGCTTTTTAGATTAGTAACATTTTAGTCTTATACTTTTATATATTAGTAACCTTATAATCCTATAACCTCTATCCTGCAACCTTGTATCCCTTTCCTATAGACAAAATAGAACCAAGTTATCGGCCTTTAAGCATTCCAGAGTTGGACTTGATATCTGAAAAATGAAGCTATTGAAGTAAGCAGAGAACTTCCAATAGAAACTTGCCACAAGGAATAGTGTGACAAAATTCTGCTTTTCATTGGAGAATATTTCAAAACTATGTTACCCTGTAATAGTAGAAGCACGAATCCCTTTTTGCTCTTTTGCACTTTTTATACCCTTTTTTATCTTTGTATAACTTACACTTGCTGGACCCCACTCGGCAGGATTGGGCCCAAACTCTGCGCAGCAGGGGTCCTGGGACTATCCCTGGGAAAGCTTTGCTTTCTCCGAATCCTTTAATAAATTTTTAATTTTTACCCTCTTATTTGGCCTCAGCCTTTATTTTTCAAACATATAAGGCATCAGTTATATGGTGGTGCTTCTTGGGCACGAGTTACCTTCTCAGGCAATGCTCCAAAATCTCTGGCTTCTGGCCAATCCAAAATCTCTTCTAGGATTCCWGGGAAATTGGGTTTTCCCATTCGGGCTCATTGTGTAATTAATGCTACCCACTTACTCCATGTAGCACTGGTTGCGTGATGTGTTGAGGGGATGTTTCCTTTGAACATCCAATGCAGGACAGGCAATCGCGGTGCCAAGAGGAGACATGCTTCTGTCCCAACAACTTCTGAGGCAGCTCGAACCCCCTCATAAGCTGCTAGTATCTCTTTTTCAGTTGGAGTATAGTGGGCTTCTGATCCTCTATAACTCTGGCTCCAGAATCTTAATGGTCGGCCTCGGGTTTCTCCTGAGGCCCTTTGCCAGAGACTCCGGGTGAGGCCCTGCTCCCCAGCTGCAGTGTAGAGTATGTTTTGCATGGCTGGTCCTGTTTGAACAGGCCCAAGAGCGACTGCACAAGCTATTTCTTCTTTGATCTGCTCAAAGGTCTGTTGTTGCTCAAGGCCCCACTTGAAATGGTTCTTCTGGGTCACTCGATAGAGGGGGCTCACAAGCTGGCTATAACCTGTAATGTGCATTCTCCAGAACCCCACAAGGCCTAGGAAAGCTTGTGTTTCCTTCTTGTTAGCTGGTGGAGACATAGCTGCAATTTTGTTAACCACCTCTGTAGGTACATGATGGCGTCCATCCTGCCATTTTATTCCCAAGAACTGGATCTCCTGTGCAGGTCCCTTTACCTTACTTTGTTTTATGGCAAGACCAGCTTTCAGAAGAATTTGGATTATTTTCTTTCCTTTTCCAAAAACTTCTTCTGCTGTGTTGCCCCACACAATGATATCATCAATATATTGTAGGTGTTCTGGAGCTCCACCCTGTTCCAGTGCAGTCTGGATCAGCCCATGGCAGATGGTGGGGCTGTGTTCCCACCCCTGGGGCAGTCGGTTCCAAGTGTATTGGACACCCCTCCAGGTGAAAGCAAATTGTGGCCTGCACTCTGCCACCAGAGGGATTGAGAAAAATGCATTAGCGATATCAATTGTGGCGTACCATTTGGCTGCCTTTGACTCCAACTCATATTGAAGTTCCAACATGTCTGGTACGGCAGCACTCAGAGGTGGTGTGACTTCATTCAGGCCCCGATAGTCTACTGTAAGCCTCCATTCCCCATTAGACTTTCGCACTGGCCATATGGGGCTGTTGAAGGGTGAACGAGTTCTGCTAATTACTCCTCGGCTCTCCAGTCGACGAATTAGTTCATGGATGGGGGTTACAGAGTCTCTGTTGGTGTGATACTGCTGCCGGTGCACTGTCCTGGTAGCAATTGGCACTTGTTGGTCTTCAACCTGCAGCAATCCTACAATGAAGGGATCTTCTGAGAGGCCAGGAAGGGTGGATAACAATTTGATCTTCTCTGTATTCACTGTAACTACACCAAAAGCCTATCGATACCTTTTTGGGTCCTTGAAGTATCCTCTTCTTAGGTAGTCAATGCCAAAGATACAAGAGGCCTGTGGGCCAGTCACAATGGGGTACTTTTGCCATTTGTCCCCTGTTAAGCTCACCTCAGCCTCTAATACATATGGATACTGAAAAGCTTTCAGCAGAGAAATCTTCCAGCTCTCACAGTATTCTGTGAGAGTCTGTCTTTTCCCATAGAAGCTGTGAAAAACAGAGTTGCTTTCTTTTAGAAAAACATCTTATCATGCACCTGTGAGTTGTTATGTAGTATTGTTATGATATGTCTAGAAAAATATTTGGGATAAGGCGTTGTTGGATCTAACCAATCATCCTGAGAGGTGGATGGCCAGGCGACCAATGGCCTTATAGCATTCAGGTGAACTAAGGTATAAAGAGGTCAGTATATTAATAAATAAATGGCACTTTTCACCTACTCCTTGGATTGTATTTCGTGTCCTTCTCTGCCCATCCTTGATACAACAGCGACATCTGGTGATTCCCGATGTGCCTCCGGACCGAACCGGGACGCCTCGTCTCCTCTACGGGACGGTACGTCGATACGGGAACAAAGCCCCCCCCAAGCACAGTGCTTTCTGCTTGGAAAGGGGTGCTGAATTTTACAAAAACTAACATGTCAGATGCAGCCCTAACGGAGCTGCTGACTTGGGCGGAATTACACGGCTTTCCCGCGGACACTGACAGTGCATTTAACCCAGAAGCGTGGCAGGCACTGGGTGACAGCCTGTTTAATGAGTTCACCTATGGAGAAGAAGACGTGACCCGCTTACTCCAAGACTGGCTTGTTCTGTATGATGTATTATTACGGTTTACAGTGGGAGGGGAAGACAGAGGATCCCCCGGGCCAGAGGATTCTGAGGGGGATGCAGCTTCTGAGGGGTTAAACCCGTTGGAGGCTGCAGAGCCTTGGAACGGGGTCGGTCCGGGGTCCGCAGAGCCGTCCCCGGCGCCATCGCCAGCGCCACTCCCGGCACTGCCAGGAACGGAGACTGCTCATGTGTCCCCAGTCCCGTCAGGGTCCGGGGGAGTTATGGAGCCGGTGCGGAGATCCTATCTTTCGCCCTACGATTATGTACCACCTGTGTACCCGTCTCCGTGTGACTTTATTATGCCGAGATACCTGTCGCCCGCGGAGCAACTGGCGAGGGCAGCTGGACAGCAGGGACAACCCGCACCGCCCCTCTTCTCCTCTTCCACGCCCTCCCCAGCCCCTTCTTTTGCAGCGCGGCCCCCCCCATTCACTCTGGGCTTCCATCCACCGTCCTCCGCGGCACACGCCTGGAACGGTGGCTCTGGCTGGCTGTCCTGGAGCGGTGGCTCCTACAGCTCCTCCGCTACCACAGACGAGCCATGCGGCTGATGTGTCGCCGGGTGCAGCTGGCTTCTATCTTTCACCATGTCCGCAACAGTCGACTCCGGCGCTCGGCGGGAAGGTGCGACCCCTCGCCGCGCCGCCGGGAACCGGCTCCTTCGCGCATGCGCCCGCCCTGACTGGCTCCCTTGCGCGTGCATCTGCGCTGCCTGGATACCGCGCGCACACGCCCACATCCCGGTACTCTCCTATGCATGCATTCACAGCTCAGCCACCGGGCGTGGCTGAGCAGGGCTTTTCCGCCGAGTTGCTCGCAGTACTACGAGAAACCAGGGGATTGCTCCAAGACCTGACTCCCCTCCGGGACGCGCTGCGGACCCAAGTGGCGGTTCCTAGGCAGCAGGGAGCGGCCACGGCCCCCCCACAGGGGGCGTTCCCACCTGACGCAGCGCAGGCGGCGGCCCTTCCCCCACCCCAAGCAGACCCCGCACTGCAAGCACAGCCAGCGCCTGGTGGACACATAATTATGGGACAGGTCGCACCAGTCTCCACGCAGATGACGGCGCCTATACAGACAGCTGCTCCATCACAAGTGGTGTCTACACAAGCGGCAATGACACAGATGCAGCCATCGGAAGCACCTCTGCTCGGCAAAGCAAGCAGTGCTGCAGACATGCCTGACCCACGGTGGGAGATGAAGGCAGTGGCCGGGCGCCGACACCTAGCGAGGCAGAGCCGTTCCTGGACCCTCCCATCGTGTCAGGTGACTGTGCGCCCTAGGAACCCAAGACACTTTTGGGAGGGGGTTAGGCTGCGGGCTTTGGAAGAAGGTGATTGGGAAATGTTAGAAAAGATAGGGAAACCTGGAGAGGAACAGGGAATTATGCAAGATAAACAGTTGGCACAGACCCTCAGGAAGGTATGCCAATAGATCAGGGTGATGGTGACACCTCACAAGGGAACATCCAAGCCTACCCCGTCTTTAAGGCTATCCCGAATACAGGACAAACTGACTCACATGCTGCTATTGCATGGAAGGTGGTCCAGGATTTACAGTCTAAAGTGGCACAGTATGGRCTTGGCTCTCCTGAAGTCATGCAAATTATTAGAGTGATGGGCACTGACCTGCTTGCTCCATATGATATCAAGCATCTGGATCAGGTGTTGTTTCAACCTGTACAGTATGCAGTTTTTGAGCAGAACTGGAAAAAGATGGCTGAAAAAGCTGCAATGCAAAATGTGAATGTGGCTCCTGATGATCCCAGATGTGGGGTGGGAGTAGAAGTCCTTATGGGAATGAATTACTTTTCCAGTCCTGATCTCCAAGCCTCCTGGCATCCTCTGATCCTTGAACAGGCCCAGAGGATTGGCATGGCAGCTTTACTGAAAAGCATAGATATGGCTGCTCCTAAAACACAATATGTGAAAATATCTCAGGGACAAAAGGAGCAATTTTACCCTTTGTGGAAAAAATTGCCAAAGCCCTCGAGAAACAGGTTGAAGATGTGGAGGTAAGGCAGATATTGTGCAAACAATTAGCAAGAGACAATGCCAACGATGAGTGTAAAAAGATTATAAATGCTCTACCAGGGGACCCTACACTGACAGATATGGTTGAAGCCTGTGCTAAGGTGGGGTCTGGAGACTATAAATCGTCTGCTTTGGCGGCCGTCCTGCGGCCTATTCAAGCACATCCTGATCGTGGGCAAAGGCAGTCTAAGGCTGAGAACAAACAGAAACAGGCTAGACAGAAGGGAAAGGAGAACAAGGGAAGTTCCCAATGCAAGAGATGTGGTAAACCAGGTCATTGTTCAGACTACTGTAGATCTGCGTATCATGCCAATGGTCAGCTCCTGGTTAACTCGGGAAACTTGCTCAGGAGCGCAAAGGGGAACTGCGCTCCGACACAAATGCTTCCCCGGGGCATGGTACCCACACAGGCCTACTCAACCAGCTTAGAGGCAGTACCCAGGGATCAGCCGGGGTGGATGTACACACCGCAGCAACAGTCGTCTTAGAATCCTGTCGTGTTTATAAGGTTCCCTTGGATGCATTTGGACCCCTAGGTCAGGGATACAGTGCATTGCTTGTGGGGAGATCTAGCGTCACCCTGCAAGGAATCTTTGTACACCCAGGATTCATTGATGCCGACTTTACAGGCCAGATTTGTGCTATGGTTTCCACACCCACCCCCCATTACTATCCCTGAAAAGACCCGCATCGCTCAACTTGTGCCCTTTAAGTCATGTGTTCCCAGGACAGAACAACACAGTCGCGGGGATGGTGGCTTTGGATCTACTGGACTTCCACAGATCTTCTGGACTGCAGACATCTCCAGCCGAAAGCCACAGATGACGTGTACCCTAACCCTGCCAGACGCTCGTCCGCGCCAGATCCAGCTCCGAGGTTTGATTGACACGGGCACCGATGTGACAATCATCTCCTCCTCTGTGTGGCCTCCTACATGGCCTTTGGCCCCTGCGGGGTCGGCCATCACAGGGGTGGGAGGAACCACACAGCTACTTAAGCGAACGACCTGTAGTGGTAAAGAACGCAGAGGGTCAAACGGCTACAGTTCGGCCCTATGTCACTACAGCTCCACTTAACCTCTGGGGGTGGGATGTATTGGCAGCCTGGGGGGTACGGATTGGGACGCATTTTTGATGGGAGTCACTGCGCAGAAGGGCACCCAGTATCCTACACTGCCTTTGCAGTGGCTAGTAAACAAACCTATCTGGGAACCTCAGTGGCCCCTACCAAAAGAGAAATTAGTTGTCCTTCGTCAATTAGTTCAGGAACAACTACAGCAGGGACACATTGAGCCTTCTACTAGTCCCTGGAATACCCCGGTTTTCGTGATTAAGAAAAAATCGGGGAAATGGAGATTGTTACAGGATCTCCGAGAAGTCAATGCAGTGATGGAAAACATGGGGACGTTGCAGCCAGGTATGCCCTCACCCACCATGCTCCCAACAGGGTGGGAAATCCTGATCATTGATTTGAAGAATTGCTTTTTCACGATTCCTTTACATCCCAATGACAAACCTAAATTTGCCTTTACTGTGCCTGCAGTAAACAATGCCGAACCTGTGAAGAGGTATCAGTGGAAAGTTCTCCCTCAGGGCATGAGGAACAGCCCGACTATCTGTCAGTGGTATGTCGCTCAGGCTTTGTCCGGGGTCTGCGAGCAGTTTCCTGATGCATACTGCTACCATTATATGGATGATATCCTGGTGGCGGCATCCACTCAGGACGAGCTGCGGAGGATACAGCCTCTGCTGCTCGCTGCTCTGCATTTTTATGGATTGCAAGTGGCTCCGGAGAAAGTGCAACAGCATCCTCCTTGGAAATATTTAGGAGTCAAAATTTTGGATCAAACCATACATCACCAAGAGGTGCAATTCTCGGATTCTATTAAGACCCTGAATGATGCTCAGAAATTGCTGGGCATCATCAATTGGTTACGTCCTTACTTAGGGCTGACCACGACGCAACTTTCCCCGCTTTTTAATATTTTAAAGGGGGACTCCAAGTTGAATTCACCTCGGAAATTGACTCCTGAAGCGCGATGAGCGCTGGAGGAGGTTCAACAGGCTGTCTCTGCTCGTCAGGTTTATCGAGTGGACCCTTCCATTGATGTTACTGTCTTCATTACCACTCCAGATCTTCATCCTACAGGTATCATTGGCAGTGGAATAAGCAATGGCCAGACCCTTTGCATATCCTGGAATGGGTCTTTTTTGCCTCATCAGCCGAAAAAGACAGCGCCCACATTGTTTGAATTGATTGCTTGTCTGATAATCAAATGCCGCCAACGGTGCTTGCAATTGATGGCAGCAGATCCTGCAACAATTGTTCTTCCAATACAGCAGGAACACTTTGAGTGGAGCCTTACCAACAGCGCTCCTTTGCAAAGTCCGCTGCAGAACTTTTCGGGGCAGATTGCATGTCATCTGCCCAGCCATAAATTACTGCAGTTGGCAAAATCGACCAGCCTCACCTTGCGGCCAAAAAATAGTCGGGTGCCAGTGCAAGGACCCACCGTCTTCACTGATGGTTCTGGAAAGAGTGGGAAAGCCATTGTTACCTGGAAGGAGGAATCTGAGTGGCAGGTGCTAGAAGGCCACGAGTCAGGCTCAGCCCAGCTGGTTGAACTGAGGGCAGTTGCCATGGCTTTTCAGCGGTTCTCTCAGGTACCTTTGAATTTGGTCACTGATTCTGCTTATGTAGCAGACATAACCCAACGCTTAGATTGCTCACTTCGGAAAGAAGTCAATAATGCGGCTCTGTTTTCACGATTGAAAACTTTGTGGTGTGCGATTCAAGCTTCAGTGCATCCATATTACATTCTGCATATTCGAAGTCACACCAATTTGCCAGGTTTCATAACAGAAGGTAATGCCAGGGCTGACATGCTAGCCAACCCTGCGTGGGTGGCGCCTCAGCCTGACAAAATTGCACAAGCCAAGGCATCGCACGGTTTCTTCCATCAAAGTGCACATACCCTGCAGAAGCAATTTCATTTAACGCCAGCTGAGGCTCGTGACATTGTCAGTGCTTGTGCTGACTGTCACGGACTCGCTGCACCTCTGCCATTGGGGGTAAACCCCAGAGGCCTAAAGGCCTTGCAGCTTTGGCAAACGGATGTAACACATATCCCTGAATTTGGCAGATTTAAGTATGTGCACATGTCCATCGACACTTTCTCCTCAGCTATGTGGGTGTCTGCTCACACTGGAGAGAAAAGACACCATGTCATTGCCCACTGGAAATTGGCTTTTGAGGTCCTGGGCGTGCCTTCCTCTGTGAAGACCAATAATGGCCCTGCCTACGTTTCACAGAAGACGGCAGTTTTTGCACCTATGGGGTGTAGACCATAGTTTTGGCATTCCACATTCCCCTACTGGCCAAGCCATTGTTGAACATGCTCATGGTACCTTGAAGCGTGTTTTGGATAAACAAAAAGGGGGAATGCATGGAGAAATCCCACAGAGTCGATTAGAAAAAGCTCTATATACAATTAATCACCTTACAGTGCCACCAAATTCAAATAATCCTGTTATTTTGAATCATTTTCTCTCATTGCAGTCTTCAGGCGAGACGCACCTGCCTCGAGCGAAGGTCTGGGTACGAGACCTACTCACTAACAAGTGGGAAGGCCTGTGTGAGCTTATTGCTTGGGGTCATGGGTATGCTTGCATTTCCACAGATACTGGGGTACGGTGGCTACCTGCAAGATGCATCCGCCTTGACCTGCGGCACCAGAGGCAGAACAGGCAACCTCCAAAAAATGATAAATGGAATGCAGTCCATCGACCAGATGATCCTTCTGACAATGACCAGGATGTCGACCACCAGTCGGATGGGCCTTCTACAAGCAGAGACTGAACTTTCTTTGTTAGAGAGTCAGAATGTTATAGAGTCAAAATGTAAGAGCCCTTAAGGCTATTCAGAACTAGTAACTGATGTAGAGCCCTTAAGGCTGTTTACAATTAATAATGGATGTAGAATTGGGTTTGTTAGATGTATTTCTCATGGCACCGTTGGAGAATTCCTCTGCCTATCTTGAATCAGTGTCTGATTTAAGTTCCGTTTGGTAACTGGCCATTACCAAACGGACCCCTTATGCTGTGTTTGTTCTTGCTGCAAGGGATCCTGCAGAGGATTAAAAAAGCTAGCTTTTTGGTCTTAAACAAAAAGGGGGAATTATGGATACAGAAAAGCTTTCAGCAGAGAAATCTTCCAGCTCTCACAGTATTCTGTGAGAGTCTGTCTTTTCCCATAGAAGCTGTGAAAACAGCGAGTTGCTTTCTTTTAGAAAAACATCTTATCGTGCACCTGGGAGTTATGTAGTATTGTTATGATATGTCTAGAAAAATATTTGGGATAAGGCGTTGTTGGATCTAACCAATCATCCTGAGAGGTGGATGGCCAGGCGACCAATGGCCTTATAGCATTCAGGTGAACTAAGGTATAAAGAGGTCAGTATATTAATAAATAAATGGCACTTTTCACCTACTCCTTGGATTGTATTTTGTGTCCTTCTCTGCCCGTCCTTGATACAACAGTGACAAATACAGACAACTCCCAGCATCCCCCTGTCACCCCAGAGATCCAGATGGATTCTGCACTCTTGTGCCTTGATGGCATCAGTGTACACTGTGCACCTGTATCTACTAAAGCTTTATACTTCTGTGGATCTGATGTGCCAGGCCATCGAACCCACACAGTCCAATATACCTGCTCATCCCTTTCCTCCTCCTGGCCGAAGGCAGGGACCCTCTATTCTTTTTCTTGGTCAGAGTATTCACTATCTGACCTATCTGATGCCAGATCAGAGGTTCCCTCACCAGGGTTGTAGGAAAGTATTTTAATTCTTTTGTTTCTGGGAGATTGCTGATTTTCTTGTCTCTCTGCGGCAACTACACTGACAGTCTGCTTGGGTGACACCTTCTTAACAGCTCTCTTCCCTCTCAGTTCACGGACACGAGCTTGCAGCTTAGAGGTGGGTTCACCATCCCATTTCCTCATGTCCTTCCCCTGCTCACGCAGAAAGTACCAGAGTTCATTACATGGCGTGTACTTAGGGCTTCCCTTCCCTCTGACCAGGGTAGGAGAGGAGTGATCTCTTGGGCTGCCCCTAAAACCTGGGGTGCTAGCTCATAGGGATGAGGAAGTACCTAGAGTTTCTTCCACATTTCAGAGCCAGGAGGATGCCACCTCAACAGTTGGTATATCCATTTGTGGGTAATACAGTGCTACCAAGCTGCTGGAATATGGTGCAGGGGCACCTTGGACCACCTTCCTCCACATGGCCAATGTGCAAGGGACATCCTCTGGATCTTTAGAGACACTGTCATTTTTCAGATCGCTATAGACGACTTCCAGCACTGCTAGTTCTCTCAAGTACTCGATACCTTCATCTGCATTGGTTCACTTCCCTGGGGATTTCGCCAGATCTTCCTTAAATGGATATCTTGCCCTCACGCTTGAGAGAAGCCATTTCTAAAGGCTGCAAATTGCTCCTTCTTTTCCAATTCCTCTTTCAATTTCCCGATCTTTAGCAAGGGATCTCAGCTGTTGGGTTTCATGACCTTCTAGCTGCTGACTGTTGGCCCCATTATCCCAGCATTGAAGCAGCCAGGCAGAAATCCGCTCACCTGGCTGTTGGCTGTAATCTTTTCGCAGATCTTGGTTCTGATGAGGTCAGGGACTGAGTAACTTCGTTTTCATGTTTGATTTGCCTCACTCCCTTTGATTTCTTTGTTGAAGGGCCTGCATCTGGATCTAATCCCTCCTTTTCCACTACTACTTCCTCTCCTTCTTCCTCTTCTTCTTCCTCCCCTTCTTCCTCTTCTTCTTCCTCCCTTACTAATCAGCGGTATGAGCCTACAACTTGCCTTGTCCATTTTTTTGTTTTCACTACTGGGGCAATTACTGTATTTGCTGTGGTTTGAGTCCCTGTCCCAGCCATAGTTGCTGAAACTTGAGTCCCTGTCCCAGCTGTAGTTGCTGTGGTTTGAGTCCCTGTCTCAGCCCTAGTGTCCTCAAACACAGTTTGGGTTCCTGCCTCAACCACAGCCCTCTGAGAGTATTGAAGTGGCTCGATAGGCCCAGGCCAGGCCCCGGTACAGGGCGAGAAGCTGCTGGGGTTCATGGGGGTAAACAAGGCACCCTTCTATCAGTCGACGGGTCAGTTTGTTAGGGTTGTTTAGCTGTTCAGGCGTAAAATCCCAGGCAATGGGAGGTGATAACTGCCCTAGGAACCTGCCCAAATCCTTCCATGCTCCCTGCCACCCAGGAACTGGATGCCTCAGGGCAGATTTTAATAGCTCATCACCTAAAGGTTGTTTTCTCTTACATCAGGATGATGACAGATTCCATGAAATCCATAGCATAAGGACAGTATTAGCCAGTATTATTAACAGTATCAAACAGCTTATGTACAGATGAGCAAGGACCGTGGAAGTCTGCAATACAAAATCATCCACATTCAAATCCACCCTGGGCAGCGAGAAGGAGTTGTATTCACTCATTGTCATTGTTCGTCTGAACATGTTCCCAAACTTAGCAAAATAAAGAGATAAGCAGTGCGGCTGCCAAATGCTGTGTGCCGCACAGGAGCTTGTTACTTGATAACTACTGTTTACCATTTACTATAGCATGCAATATATATATATAAAAAAACCTGCTTTTATCTCACCCCACGTTGGTGCACCAAAAAGACTGTAGTTGTTTGACCTTGGCTGGGTGCCAGGTGCCCACTAAGCCGCTCTGTCCCTCCCTTTCCCAGTGGGACAGGGGCAAGAATAAGATGGAAAAATAACCAGTGGGTTGAGATAAGGCAGTTTTTTAAAGTCACAGACAGAAACAAGCAAAGATCTGTGAGCGCATAAGCAAAAAGGAAAATAAMGGTCARTCTCTACTTCCCATCAGTGAGCGATGTTCRGACACTTCCCGGGAAGTAGGGCCTCAGCACGCATAGTGGTTGCTCTGGAAGGCAAACATTACAGAATAATGGATGCCCCCCCCATTCCTTGTCTCTCCCTTAGCTTTTATATCTGAGCTGATGTCATATGGTATGGAATATCCCTTTGGTTAACTTGGGTCAGCTGGCCTGGTTGTGTCCCCTCCCAGGATCTTGCCCACTCCCAACCCCTTGATGGGGAAGGAAATGTTAGAGGGACAGTGCTGCTCAGCAGTAGCCAAATCACTGCTGTGTTATCAACACCCTTCCAGCTCCCAATGCAAAGCACGGCACTGGGAGGGCTGCTGAACTCTACCTCAGTCGGACCCAATACAGGGGTCTTCTCCAATGAAGGTTCAAGGTCCTCCTCGCATCTGAACTTTTCAGCTTTGCCTTCAGAGCATGGGCAGTTATGGCGTTCCTTGGTCTTTCTGGATTCACCCAGCCTGAATTCTTCACTTTGTGGCTAATTGGCTTTATCTTTGCCGATTTCTCATTAGTACATTCTGTAGCTTCCCAGTATGGCTATACTTGACTAATTTATAGCTTTACTTGTCTATCTTGAATCTATCCACCTGGTGAGTTTTTGCTTACTTAAGCATTAAGCAACTAATTAGCTATATACTGACTATTACATTGTATAGAAAGTTATGATATAGGTATAGAAAGTCATAATTATAGGTATTCAGGTTATATAGGTATAAAAAGCTATAATTCAGATAGAAAGTTATAATTCAGGTTATGTAAGTATCTTGTAACTGTGACTCAGGTTATATAGACATCAAGTTAATGACATCTCTGCTGCTGTTACAAAAGCCGCCTATTTGCAGGCAATGCACAGGCAAGCAGATGTAGACATCCCGTTCCCTGCAGAGGTGGATCGCTAATATGTTAAGACCTCTGTTGAGAGGAGCTCTAACTATGCAAGAAAGTTATTTGGTGGGTACATGAGACAAAATCAAAAGAGATGTAATGCATGATGAAGCTTTACAAGATCTACGAGCCCCAAGGAGACCTATCCCTACGTGGCCAGAACTCCTGCATGATTTAGTAAACCATGCGAGCGAGATGGACTGGGACAATCATGAAAGGAGCCCAAATTCTGAAGTGTGGAAACCTCCTGAAAGACAGGTGAGGACTATTAAACATAATCCACACAAGAGAGAAGAAAAACCTAATCAACCTGGTTGCCTCCAAGAACAGCGAAATGAACTGTGGAGAACTGCCCTGGCTTTGGGGATACCCATTAGAAAACAACCTAATAATGTAATATCAGAGTCAATCAAGGCAGTTCAGAGTGGAGGGAGGGAAGCAGAGAACATAAACCCTCCATGGGAAAAAAATCCCACCTCTAATCCTTTTGCAATACAACAGGAAAAAAACCCCTAAGTGCTGGGTGAACTTTGGGCCTTCTCACCTGGCGCATTCTTGTATATCAATGGTTTTCTGATAATGAGGGGCCCCATATATATTTAGCTGTAGGAGCGAAGAGGCAGCCTTTGAAATTCTTAATTGACACGAGAGCTCAAATCTCTGATTACTCCTAAGGATGCCGAAAAACTGAACTTAAGTTTTAAAAATAAAAAAATTCATTTGACTGGTTTTCATGGAAGAAGAATTATCTGTTATACTGCCAAAGTCCATTTATGGTTACCTGGGGAAAAGTGAATGACGATACATTTGCGATTGCAGTTCATGAAGAAAACATTTTAGAATATGACATCCTCAAAGGAAAAGTTTTGCAATTAGCAAATGGGGATGTTAGGTCCTTTGGACCCACAAAATCCCCACACAGTAATCTTTCCAGGAAAGAGAGGAAAATCAATATCTTAAAAATGGCTCCAGTTTTACCTGCTTCTGCTGTAACTAACATTAAACAATACCCTATACCTCCTGCAGCCAAAGAAGGGATAGATGATGTAATTAAAAATTTAGAGCAAAGAGGCATTATATTTAGGATGCATTCTACTTACAATTCTCCTGCTTGGCTGGAGAAAAAAGCAGATTGGAGCTGGCATTTAACAATTGATTATTGAAGACTTAATGGTAACATGGGACCACTCCCTGCAGCCATCCCTAATATTGCAAACCTCACTGCTATACTGCAGGCATCTGCACATAAATGGATGGCAGTTTTGGATATACAAGACATGGTTTTTATGGTCCCAATTCAGGAAGAAGATAAACCCCAATTTGCATTCACTTGGGAAGGAACACAATACACCTTTAATCGCCTGCCCCAAGGGTATAAGCACTCACCCAGTATAGTACACAATGCTTTAGGTGAACTCCTTCAACAAATAAAAATCTTGGAAGGAGTACAAATCTATCAGTACATTGATGATGTGTCGGTAGGAGGTGAGGAGGAAAGTGCAGTAAGAATAACAGCACAGGATATATGGAATAAATTAATTGAGGAGGGGATATAAGTGCCTTCATCTAAGTGCCAAGGCCCCTCTAAAGAGGTAAAATTCTTGGGAACCTTGTGGGTAGCAGGCCAAGCTGTAATTCCAGATGAAACCATTACAAAATTAGATGCTATATCTACCGCCACTACTAAAAAGAAACTTTAAAACATCATGGGTACTTTGGGATACTGGACAAATCATGTTCCTGGATTTTCTATAATAGCAAGACCCTTGTACATATTAATGAGGAAAAACAGACCTGGGAGTGGCTTGATAGTCACAAACAGGCTTTGCAAATGCTGATAGAGGAGTTAAAAACATATCAATCACTTGGGCCAGTTCATCCCAGTGATCCTATAATAGCTGAATGGGATTTTGCTGAACATGGAAATTAGTGTAATATGTTTCAGAAAGGCCAAACAACCATTAGGGTTCAGTTCCACAGCATTAAAAGATACTGAAAAAAAGATAGACTGACTGGGAAAAGGGATTATTATCTCTGACCCAAACTCTTAAACAAGTAGAAAAAATTCACTAGCGTCAGCCTGTGAAGATCCAAGGACCTTTCCATCTGTTAGATGTGGCCCTGCATTTTGCAGTTCTTCAGATGTGCAGTGTTTTTGGTTCAGCGAAATAGTTTCTCACGCACTTTTGTGTAAACACGAATTGTTGACCTAACGGCAAAGATTGTTATGAATTCCTAACCTATGTGATAGACATTATTACTAACCAGTAGACAGCAGGAGGTGGTATCTCCATCCTCCAATCCACAGTGAATTTGGAAAACATAAATAAAATGAGGGCAGAGGCCAGCTCTCTCTCTTCCTCCTCTCTTCTTCCTCCCTTTTGGCCTCTGCCTGTTAAAGAACCCTGACAGCTGTGTCCGTGTGTTTATTCGAACCCGAGAACAACAGTTAGCCAGTATTAAGAAAGGCAGTGCTCCACCAGACGGAATTGCACAAAGACCGACAGTGCACAAATGGTATACATATATCTCAAGGGTCACAGATCAAACGGATGTCACTGAAGGGCCAATAAAACCTACAAAATTACAGATCGCTATGATTGCAGACACTTTAGCTTTACAACAGCCATATAAACCTAGTCCTATACTGGATGCTCCTGCATTCACTTCAGACTGAAGTTAAAGATGTCTGGTTCACTGATGCCTCAGCCAAACGCATTGGTGGTAAATGGAAGAACAGAGCAGTTGCTCTTAACATCGAAACAGGAATGGAAGTAGTAGAAGAAGTATCGCTTTGGCCCCCCTTTTTGCTGTATTCAGCTGGGGCCGGAGCGATCTGTAGGGTTTCTTCGCAGTCCACAAAAACTGACAGCTTTTTACCACAGGCAGTTTCACAGAGGCAGCAGCGAAGGTAAAAGGAATGAGAGAGAGGAGTCTCTGTAACCATATTCTGAGTTTATTTCTTCTCTGCCCAGGAGGACAGGGTGCATATCTTGAAGGGGAGGTGAGCAGAGAGGCGGCTTTCCCGCTCTGTCTCTGCTGCTTTAAGGGGTAGGGATAACAGTGTGCAACCAATGAGCTTAGAGATACATGAGAGAAAACCAATGATACATCTTCAGAGGAAGAACACATTCAAACTGACTAATGACAATACAGTTAGAGAGAATTTCAAACCAAGCTGACCTATTACAAAGCTTAAGACTCTGTGAGGAGGAGAAACCTAAAGTGACAGCATCTAAGAAATATTGCTCTGTGGCAAACTACATTAAAGTTGGATCACCGCAGCAAAGAAGGAATGGGAAATGCACAGGTAGGAGAATTGAAAGTTGTATTGCTGGCAGTAAAGGAGAAAGGAAAGACAATATATGTTGATTCTAATGCAGTCTGGGCTGGTGCCACACAGTGGTTATGTCAGTGGGAAGCATTAGATTGGCAAGTAAATGGAAAAGAGGTTTGGCAGAAGGAAGATTGGGAATGGTTGTTGTCACAGGCTCAATCCCAACCAATCCATATAGGATGGGTCAAAGTTCATGCAAACTACCAAGCTCCACAGACTTATTGGAACAAAAAAAGTGAATCAGATGACAAAAATCAGAAAGATAAAAATTGATCACTTGGAAGATCCACAACATTGTTATCGATTGGGTGAGTGGTTACATTGTAAATTAGGGATTACTGTACAAGAAGCTCTATTTTTTGCAGTACACAGTAGAGACTGGCCATTGACCAGGAAGTTGTGTAAAGGCATTCTCACACAGTGTCCCCAGTGCCAATTAAGACCTGAACAAAATCATCCAGACCTGGCATCACTTTTATATATCAAAATTAACAAAATGCTCTGGTCCACTTGGCAAATAGATTCTATTGGACCTCTGAAGACATTTAATGGTTACCAGTACATAATAACAGGTGTGGAAATGCTATCTGGACTGTTAGCTGCCACTAAAAGCAGACATGCTTATGCCAAAGCTACTATTTAGAGACTCAGTAACTGGTTTTCCAGTCTCCCTGTCCCAGACTCTTTACAGAGTGACAATGGATCACACTTCACCAGTGTGATGGTACAAGATTGGGCCAAAAAGGAAGGTATTCAATGGCTTTTTCATACACCTTATTATCCCCAAGCAAATGGGATTGTGGAGCATGCCAATGATTTGCTAAAGCACTACCTTAGGCCACATGAATCTGGATGGGATTGATACTAAAATCAGACGGATAGAAACTTTCTAATGCAATTTTGAGTATTAGAAAGCAGGCATTCTTTATTGCAGCACTGGGCACTTGGGGGATCCTTCCTCCATTCGAGTGCGACAAGTGTTGGGTAAACAGAGTTTTTATCACACTGATCACATATTCATTAGCTATCCATGCTTCCTTGACTTTATTTTACATAGTCACACCCCTTATTGCAAGTCCTTACATGCTTCTTTGGGGGTCTGTTTTCAATGTCTGGTGTCCTTTTTAGGTAGCTATTTCCTCGACCCCCACTTTGAGTAAGTGCAAAATTGTTGTTTTGCATAACTTCTACTTTATCAGTCTTGCAGAGCTGAGCTGGCATCCTGCTTGTGTTTTGCATGACTTCTGTTTGCCTAAGTTACATCCTTTATCTATTTCTTCAAGGCTGTGCTGTTCTGTTCTACTGTCCTTGATAAGAGTAAAATGTTCTGTTCTACTATCCTTATCAAGTAAGTAAAATGCTGTTCTGTTCCATTGTCCTTATCAAGTCTCTCCTTTTCTTGAGACTAAGTTCCTTATGGGAACCTAGTCTCTTAATATCTATATTTCATTTTATAGCATAAGGCATTAGAACAGCTGTAACACTGAATCATGATGCAAGCTAAAACACATACAGCAATTATTATGGTGACAATTATAAACAGATGTTTTAAACAAGTCCAGCTGGGTAACCATGAAGTAAGTTTGGTCCAGATTTCTTCAAATCCCCAGGAGGTGTCGTCTTGAGCTGTGTGTTGTGAAATTTGGGGTTATTTCCAGATTTCCTGGACATCTGTAGACACTCTACCACTTTGATCAATGTATACACAGCAACTGATGTTAATGACAGTGCACACTCCTCCTTGTGATGCCAAAAGAAGGTCTAGTGCCATTCAGTTTTGTAAAACAACTTGTGACAAGCTCTTGACTTCTTCCTGCAATGCAGTAATGGTATCTACTGTACGATTTTCTATATATTCTACTGTAGCAGAAATGTTCACTATTGTCTTTTCTAATTCACTTACTCCTAGCCAGGGTAAAACCATCTTATGAAACTATGAAATTTAGTTGGTCACTCAGCTATAGCATTTGCAGTTCACTTTGTACGCCCCAAATAGCTTCTTATCCATAGCCCTGAGGGCAACTGGTCTTTATCAATAGTTTTAAAGTTAGGGACTAAGGCTCCGAAAGTACAAATACCTTTCCAGTCTAGGGGCAACAATTTACGGGCTTTATTTCTGTGTATGCAATGCCACCCTGTTCCATTCGATACTGGCCAAGGATGATTTACTTGCCCAATATCAAGTATTTGAGTACATTGTGTGTGATTTCCAACAAAAGTTTCATTAGTACAATCTAGTTCTCCTATTTCTCTAGGGGGATTACATCTTTGTACACACGTATGATCATAAGAAATATTGCTGGGTACTTGCACACTAACTGGTATGTCTACTTTCTGGTGAAGTGTTCACCCAGTAACTAGTATTAATTTCTCCTGGAACTGGAATTGCATAAATGGCCCCGTGTGCATGTACCACTCAAAAAGCATATTTTGAATCAGTCCAAATGTTAACTCATTTTCCTTTACTCACTTCCAATGCTCAAGTGAGTGCAACTAGTTCTGCTTTCTGGGCTGAAATATCAGAGGGGAGAGCCCCCGATTAGATTCTCTCATGGTGTGTAGTCACTGCATATCCAGATAGTCGTTTTCCATTTCAGGCAAAGCTTCTCCCATCGGTAAACAATTTCCAATCAGGTCTTTCCAAGGGGCTGTCTCCTAAGTCAGGTCTGCTGGAATACACTTCTTCTATAGTCTGTAAGCAATCATGCTCTGGGGTTCCTTCTACTTGTTGGGAAGATAAAAACATAGCAGGGTTAACGATAGAAGTTGTTTTGAGTGTCACATCATCTTGCTCCAGCAAGACTGCCTGGTATTTTAGTATCCGGCTGGGAGAGAGCCAGTGGCCCCCTTTTTGCTCAAGTACTGACTGCACCATATATGGTACATAAACAACAATGCTTTGTCCCAAAGTCAGTTTTCGAGCTTCCTGGATCAAGAGAACAGTAGCTGCTACTGCCCTCAGACAACTAGGCCAGCCTTGGCTGACATTATCTAGTTGCTTTGAAAAGTAGGCCACAGCCCTCCTCTGTGCCCCAAGCAACTGCAACAGCACTCCCAGTGCTATTTTTTGTTTTTCATAGGTAGGTAGTTCAAATAGTCACATGGAGTCTGGAAGCCCCAAAGCAGGGGCCTGCATAAAGGCTCACTTGAGTTGTAAAAAGGCATCCCGTGAATCATCAGTCCATACTATAAAGTCCTTCTGAGCTGTCTTCAAGAGTTCATACAGTGGCTTTACTTGCAGCCCATAATTGCTGATCCACAGGGGACACCATCCGACCATCCCAAGAAATGCATGCAACTCTCTTACTGTTTGTGGCTGTGGAAGTTGGCAAATTGCTTCTTTTCGTTCCTGTCTCAGTCTCCCTTGTCCTTGGAGGATTTCAAATCCCAAGTAGGTTACTGTCGTCTGGACTATTTTTGCTTTGTCTTTGGATACTCTATATCCACTTAGTCCCAGAAAATTCAACAATGCCACAGTCTGATCCCAGCATTGCTGTTTAGTTTCAGTGGCTATCAGTGTCATCTACATACTGTAACAAGACTCCAATAGGATTCTGATTTTTCCATTCCTCCAGTTCTTTTGCTAATTGACTTCTGAATATGGTGGGGCTATTTTAAAACGCCTGCAGTAGAACCATCCATGTCAGTTGGGTTCTTCTCCCTCTATTTGGATTTTCCCATTCAAAAGCAAATAGCTCTTGACTTTTGGTACTCAAAGGGAGACAGAAAAAGGCATCTTTCAAATCTAATACTGTAAACCATTTAAATTTTTTAATCAAGATTGTTCGCAAGGTATAAGGATTTGCTACTACCAGGTGTATGTCTTGTACTATCTTATTTATGGCTCTAAGGTCCTATACCAGCCGGTAATCCTTTGCATTTGCCTTTTTAACTGGCAAAATAGGGGTATTCAATTTGGATTTGCATTCCTTCAATAGGCCATATTTAATAAATTTTTTCACAAGGGGTAATAATCCCTTACGACTTTCTATTTTCAAAGGATATTGTCTTTGCCTTACCGGTCCCGCTGTAGGTTTCAATTTAATTCTTATAGGCTCTGCTCTTTTGGATCTCCCAGGGACCTCTCCAGCTCAGACTACCAGAATCACTGCATCCTCAAGTGGTACTGCCAGATGGATCACGTCCGATTTTGGAGACTGTAATGCAAAAATAGAGGCTTCCACATAATTAGATTCTGGAATAACCTGTATTTTGCCATTTTTAAATTTGATTTTAGCATTTAGCTTTTCCAATAAATCTCTCCCAAGGAGAGGCTTTGGACAATTGTGTAGATACAAAAACTGGTGAGTCATCCATTGTTTCCCTAATTTCAAATCAATGGGCTTGAAAAATGGCCAAGTTTCGCGATTCCCTGTTGCATCAATGACTGTTATAGAATCATTACTCAAGTTTCCTTTTACTGTATTTAGAACAGCGTAACTAGCTCCCATATCTACTGAAACACAAATTTTACAGGGATTCTAATTTTTAACTTAAAGAAGTTAACCTTTAGTTAGCTAAAGCAATGTAGCAGACAAATTCAGTTGGAGTTAATTAAGAAGTTAATATTTGCCTGAGAAATGAAACTAGAAGAAGGCCTCTGATTGATTATTTGTCGTTAGAAGTTTGCTCAGCTGTACCCACGATGGGAAACAGAGAAACTGAATCAGGAAGATCAGAAAGAAAGGAGACGTATTAATTGCTCTATTTGAAGGATCTGCTCATGGGTATTGGGAGGGCAGAACATAGAGACCTTAGGGTCAAATCCATTGTAAAAGTGCAAAAGTGAAAAGGTTATTGAAGAAGACTATGGGCTACTTCATCATAATTAGATCTCTCCCCAATTTGAAGCGACCACCGACTCATTTAAGGAGCAAACTACACATGCTTAATGACTTTTAACTAATTATCATAAGAAGCGAGGGATGGGAGGTGTTTATGTTATGATTATGTATTTGTATCTTGAATATTTAAAACTTTTGTAGATAAATAGGCTGTGTATTGTTTTAGAAGCTGACACTGCGTCTTGGCACGCAGCTGTCCCAGCCCGCTGTCATTAAACATACAACTTTCTAACTTTAATTGGTTGGAGAGTCTTTGTCCGTGATTATTCGTAAACATCTTAAAAATTTTATAAATCACTACTAAAAATTCTACCTCCTAATTTACCTCCTCCTTCCCCAGCTTAGCTATAACCAGAGGTTCTGTCGGAGAAGAATCCTCCGGTCCCCCTTGTTGCCTTATATGTTTGAAAAGTAGAGGCTGAGGCCGAATAAGAGGGTAAAAAGTAAAAATTTATTAAAAGATTCAGAGAAAGCAAAGCTTTCTCAGGAGTATCCCCGGGACCAACCGCATGCGCAGGGCTTGGGCCCAATCCTGCGAGCGGAGTCCAGAAAGTGTAAGTTATACAAAGGTAAAAAAAGGGTAAAAAGGGTACAAAAGAGGGTTCTGTGTGTGTTCAGGCTTCTACTATTATAGGGTTTCAGCGAATTAACATAGTTTTGAAATATTCTCCAATGAAAAGCAGAATTTAGTCACACTATTTTTTGTGGTAGGTTTCTATTGGAAGTTTTCTGTTCACTTCAATAGCTTCATTTTTCAGATATCAAGTCCAACTCTGGAATGCTTAAAGGTTGATAACTTGGTTCTATTTTGTCTATAGGATAGGAATACAAGTTTGTAGGGTAGAGGTTATAGGATTATAGGGTTACTAATATATGAAAGCATAAAAGTAAAAATGTTACTAATATAAAAAGCATAAAAGCAAAAATCTCTCTGGCATCACCCTCAGTCATCATTGGTGATGGCCATGAGAGGGGGGCTTTTATGTTGCAACTGCAGACAATCCCTTTTCCAATGTCCACCTTGTCACAGTATGCACATTGATTAATACCAAGTCCCCCCGGGGGAATCTGAGGAAGGCTGTTGTGCTGGTTTGAACTTAAACCAGCAGGGGAAATTAACCCCACACAAATACTTTGTGACAGATTTTAGGTTGGAGTTACACTGTTAATAGAAAGGTTACAATAAATGCAGTAATACAGAAACACCAGCTTAAACCAACAGATTCACGGTACAACCTGGCAGTGGTTGCAGTCCTGTTGGGATGATGGCTGCAGTCCGGTTAAATCTGGCAGTGGTCTGGTAGGAAAGATCTGGTGTTCCTGTGAGAGTTCAGGTTCTCTCCTGGGCACCCAGTGTTGGTGGTGTCTCTCAGTCCCTGGGCCTCCTTTTATCTGGTGGTTCTTAGGTGGCACCTCCCCCAGGGTGGGGATTTCCACAATGGAAATTATGTAATCCTATGAGTCATAGGATATTTCTGGAGTTCTACTCTGCTGGTGCCCATTCAGTTTGTTAATGGGCCATTAGCAGAGATGACCCTCTCAGGATGGGTGGTGCTGCTGTTTCCCGGGGGAGTTATCACGGTTGAGATAAGAAACAAAACCCCTCCCCACATGGTGTGTCTCTTCTCAGCTTGTAGCCTGAGGGACTAGGTGTGTACCCAGCTACTGTGAACGACCCATCATTAACGAGTTTATGAAGAAGTGATGTGGATGGTGATAGAACATATACTTTGGTTACACTCTCACAACCCAGGAGGAGGTCCACGCCCTCGTCCCCTTCCTTTCCCCGGGGGCACCATTCCTTTGGAAATTCCTTCCATAACTGGAACCATTTTTTGTTTAGTTGTTTCTTGCTGGTTTTCTCTATTCCAATAAACTCCACAAGCAACATTTAACAGCTTCCCTAAATCATACTGGTCTTGTCCCTGAGCCATTTGTAATTTTCTTCTAATATCCTCTGAGGATTGCCCCACAAATATGAAGTCTAATTGAGCTTTTCCTTCCTCTGTTTCAGGATCAGTATTAGTATATTTTAGAGCCGTTTCTTTCAGGTGACTTAAAAATTGGGTAGGTGATTCCTTGCAACCCTGCTTAATTTCAAAGAATTTTGATGTACTGATAACCTTTGGCATGGCATGTCTAATTCTATATAGTATTCATTGTTGATATCTATCTAATCTCTGTCTAAACATGGGCACATTAGGGTTCCACTTGGGATCCATGGTGGGAAAATTAATGTCCAATGTACCCTCCAAGTTACCCATCAAAATTTGCTCTTCTACAAACCCCCTACTGGTTTTACCAACCATCTCTCTTTCTGTACTATCAAACAACATTTCTAACATAGTATCTATATCGGTCTCAGCAGCCTGATTATCTGTTCCCCCATCCAACCTGTGATTAGAACTGACCATAAGGTCTAAATCATCCTCCTTATTGGGGAGATGTTTAGAACAAATTTGTCCTATGCTGCACATAAAAAAACAATGTTTTAACTGTTTTCCTTGATTCTCCTTTTCAAGAGCTAGCACAAAAGGGTCTGAGCGGGCTGGATTCAAGACACAGTTTTTCTGCCATTACGGATGATTCCGCAAAGTGAAAAACATATCAGCATACATAACCTCATCCTGATCCCAAAAAGGGTAATTCAATTTCTATTGTGTCTGTGAGCTTTAAGCAGAGACAGTGTGACTGTGAACCTTTAGTAGAGAAACAAGGCATGCAGAAACTCCTATCCAAGCAAGGACATTGGAAGATAAAGAGGAGACATCTGGCTCAGGAACGCAGCTACAGCCAAAACAAGGACTGAGTTTGGGAACTTGGGGAACATGGAGAGGGTTTTATCGTAATGGACAATTTATAATATGCATGTAGTGACTATATTAGCAACACACTTGTAGAAATTGGAGGGCACGTTAGGAGGAGTTATCCCCTACGTCACTCCAGGCACCTGAATAAATGATGCCTTTTTTAACACCAAATTGGTGTTAAGGAGTCTTATTCAGTCGTTTTTGGTAATTTGGTGACAGTAATTGGCAACCCAGATGAGACCTCGGCCTCTGAGCCTCAGCAGATCTGTGGTCAACAGATCTCCAGCTGAGGAATTCTTGGGGAGACCCTCTACTGCAGATTGCCAAGGGTCTCAAGGCAAGATCCCTGGGGTAAGCAAAGACATCATTTAAATCTTGGGTTTATTGTCAAGGGGATACTAAGCCCACACTACATTTCTGGTAACTCTGGTAACAGGGTTTAAGCTCCCTGGCAGGGTTTAAATCTCTGTCCTGTCTGTTAGTAAGCTTACCAGGGAGTTAGAATCCCCCCAGGTCTGGGGTTTACCTCCCCAGGATGGCTAGGGGTTCGTGTCCCCTCTGATAAGGGGTTTGATTCCCCTCTGAAAATCTTGTTCCTGGCTGAGTGACTGTAGTGCCTTGGCTGTGTCTGGATAGAGGTTTCAATCCCTCCTGGGTACTTAAAGTGTTTTACCTGGCCAAGTGTTTTGCCATAGCCATGCCTGCAGTAAAGGGAAAAATAAAAAAAAAAAGGGGAGGGGAGAGAAAAACGGTGGTCCGTGTATACTGTTCTGTGCCATGCTGCTGGACCCCTTCCCCCCACTGCGAGTGCTGTGTGCCAAACTCCTGGTGTGGGTGAGAGGGGGTGGGCAGGCACCCCCTCCGCCAGCAGTGGCTTAGCCACGGCTCTGCTCAGATGTGCTGAAGCGCATGGCTGCCATCATCTTGTCCCTGAGTGGTGGGGGGAGGAAGAAAGAAAGGAACAAAACAGGTTTACAACACAGAGGCCTGAGCCTGGCCCCGGCCACCGCCACCACCACCAACCTGCGTGGCTTCCCTTCTCCCAAGCGGCACCTCCTGGCCAACCCAGAAACTGCCACGGGAATTCTCTGCATCTGTCTGAAGTACTTGTTAAATTCGCTTTCTGATGGTTGTTGCTTGTATTATTGAATATGGAGATGGTTTCTTCTAAAACTAAAGTGGGACATTATATTCTGAATTCTCTGTTGAAATGTATATTGAACCACTGGGAAAAAAAAAGATGGGAGGAAACTTGCTACTTAAATCTCAACTAATAGTAAGGTTTACTCAGATGCTAGGAATTCTTTTTGGGCTCTGGGAGTGTGTGCATGGGAGTCAGTAGTGTGTGTTGATTTGAGTTTGCTGGCATATAGAATTAACACTGGGGCACCCGTGATATAAAGTCCGCTTGCTGGGAGAGAGTGGAAACTTAGCTGAATGTCTGTTGGGGTTTGGAAGTGACTTATACATGCTTTGTTTTCTGTATGTATGTGGTACGTCCTTTGCTTTTTTTGTGTGCATGTTTGAAGTTGCGTTTGTGGACGTGAAGCTGTGTGTGCTTTCTCTGCACTGTGTGTGTGCTGTATCTCTATGCACTGTCTCTGTGTATGTGTGTCTCTTGTTTCGGTGTGTGTACACTATATCTGTGTGTAAGCTGTGTGTCTGTGTGTCTGAGGGAAAAATGAGAGACGGTACTCGGTACTGCAGTACAAAAACTTAATATGTAATCTAAAAGAGGTTTTCAGTACAATGTTGTGCTCAAGTGTTAAATACGCTCAGCTGCTCCAAGTGTAAACAGGCAGTCTTCTTCAAGGATGTCAGAAATTGGCAGAGATCATTTAAATGGAAACAGAAAATTGACTTTTCAATAGACAGTGGGGCTACTTATTTGGTATTAAATACAAACCAGGGAGAATTAGGCCAAAAAATTGTAAATGTTCAAATTATATTTAAAGATGGAGAAGTACAATTATTGGTACCTGAGACTAAGGCCATCGAGGCCAGAACTTTTATGTTACAGGGTACACTGGAACCATACAATCCTGGAGGAATACTGGAAGCCATAGAAAATGCAGTAACACCCTTGGTTTGGGCCAGCAGAATTCCAGGACATTCCCGATGAGCTCAGTCTGTAAATGTTACCCTAAAACCTGGATCAAAACCAGTAAGGCAGAAACAATATCCTTTAAAATTAGAAGCTAGAAGGGGAATCGAGAGCCTAATAGAAAATTTCAGGGAATTTGGATTATTGATAGAATGTGAATCAGAATATAACACTCCTGTTTTGGCAGTTAAAAAGCCTGGGACAGGTACAGGTTAGTACAAGACCTACGAGCAATCAATCAAATAGTTCAGGATATCCATGCTGTTGTAGCCAATCCTTATACCCTGTTAACAGCCCTTACAGAATATAATGGTTCACAGTGATAGATTTGAAGGATGCCGCCTTTGCATACCTCTTGATAAGCAAAGTCAGAGCATTTTTGTCTTTGAATGGGAAAATCCCCAATCTGGTCAGAAGATACAGCTTTCCTGGACTGTATTACCACAAGGATTTAAAAATAGTACAACGATTTTTGGAAACCAATTGGCAAAAGAATTAGAGACCTGGAAGAAGGAGAACCCCAAAGGGTTGGTCCTGCAGTATGTTGATGACATCTCACTAGCAACTGAAACTAATGAAATGTGCATGGAATTCGCTATCAGTCTTCTAAATTTCCTAGGCCAAGGAGGCTACAAAGTATCTCTGGAAAAAGCTCAAATCATGAAGCAGCAAGTTACCTACCTAGGGTTTGAAATAATTCCAGGTCAGCAAAAGTTGGGAACGGACAGAAAAGAAGCCTTCTGCCAGGTACCCCAACCTGTGACTGCCTGAGATTTAAGAGCATTCTTGGGTATGGTGGGATGGTGTAGATTGTGGGTCTCAAATTACGGACTTTTAGTTAAACCACTGTATGAGCTTTTAAAGGAGGCCCCAGAAGGACCTTTAATTTGGATGCTTGAGAGTGAACATGCATTCTGTAACTTAAAGATGGCCCTGATGTCTGCACCTGCCTTAGGGCTTCTAGACTTAACAAAACCCTTTGAGCTTTTTGTGCACAAATGACAGCACCTTGCCCTTGGAGTTCTGGCTCAGAAGGTAGGAGACTTCAAGAGGCCTGTGGGGTACTTTTCAAAACAACTTGATAATGTCAGCCAGGGATGGCCTGGATGCCTGCGAGCTGTAGCAGCAACTGTTCTCATCCAAGAGGCCAGGAAATTGACTTTGGGACAAAAGATAGTAGTGTACACTCCACACACCGTAATCACTGTATTAGGCCAAAAAGGGAGGCAGTGGCTTTCCCCGAGCTGTATGTTGAAATATCAGACTGTGAGGAACCAATTTAATTTTTATTTATGCCTCAACATTTTCCGGATTTTATGCTACAAATCTATTTTCTGACATTGGGTAGAAAATTACTATAGGGGCTGTACACGTGCTGGAAGCCTTAACACGTGCCATGTGCAGGAGGCAGCTAGCACGTGTGAGAGGGTGGAGATCACCGACATTACAGTCCCTAAGCAGGCAACCCCTTTAGAAAATGGAAGTAAGCCCTGTCTCTGGAGGGGGACTTTGACTGACAGCCAATCAGGAGAGAGAAAACTTCCACCACTGGGCTTCAAGCAACTCCCGCTGCAGGCAGGGAAACCCCTGCTTCCCGGGAAATATTTCCCTGAGTAGCCAATGGTCAATCGGACTATAGGAAGAGCCTTAGCATATAAAAGCAGTTAATGGTGCCATAACCAGTGGCCGCCGTAGTTCCTGCTGTTGTAACAATAGAGCAATGCAGAGTTCCCAGGCAGGTGCAAAGGAGAGCTCGTTTATTGCAAAAAACAGGCCTTTTTAAGCAGTTAGGCCGTTATCAAATACATACCATTGAAACACAACAAACAATAATTCAACCAGTCACCATAAGTCATGAGGTGATCACACGAAGGATATGTAACTTGTTTTTTCTACCTCTAAGACAGCTGAGCTCATTCCCAGAGGCCTTCTGTCCTTAGCCGAAGTAACAGGAGTGAGCTATGATTTTACAAGAGTAACAAGGCCTTCATTTTGTAAGGTTTTACCTATCTGCAACATCTCCCCCTTTCTTTGTTTTTTGTGGGAAGAGTTCGTGTACCCAAGTGCCAAAACAGTCTGCACCTGTAAAGTCACTACCTTATTAAGACTATTATTGATCCTTTGTTGCACATAAGATACATAAAATACAGATCACAATCAATAAAAACCCATCAAAAACAACCGTGCCACTGACAAAGAGACCCACAGCATAGGAAAACAAAAGATAGTGTCCAACGTCCCCAGGAAGAGAGCTGCTTCTTCTGCACTTGGAAGTTACTGGCTACTGTTCCAAAGCTCATATGGCTGGAGCTCAGGGGCCATGCTGTTTAGGCAGGAAGGAGTCCGTTAGCTGGAAATGCTGACTTTACATTACCCGAATGTCCTTCTCGACTATGAGGGCTGGATGGTGATTAGATCATTTTTCCTCCCACGGGGCCTCGTCTTCTCAGAGGCGATCAATGTTTGTCCAGTCAAGCAGGTAACCACTTTGGACCTGTTGGCAATAAAACACATGCGTACCTTCTCCCCTAGGTCAGTAAACCAGCTGGGCCTTGCCATTGCACACCCAATTCTGGATCCTTACTTAAAACGTTTAGAAATTTGTTCCACACACGCAAATCTTCAGGGCAGTATTGCTCTGCCGGGGATCAAAATTGATGATCTGCCTGCAAAAACTTTAGTGTAAATATTGCATTATGTAAATGTTCTTGAGGAGCCATATTCCCCCTTCTTTGTTATTTTTGATAACATACGCATCTCTCCCTATGAACATGAAGGCACCATAAAAGTAAGACAATACATGTAATAAAGCAAGAAACTCACACCGAGCAGAAATAAGCAAGGTAATACGTGTAATCATTAGCACACAAGAGAAAGCATAGTGATTTAGAACAACACACCATCAATTGCCTAAATACTGTAGCATCACCCAGAGTCTGCAATAGCTGGTGAGCCCTGTGTCACAGTGAGGACCTGGAGAACCTTCCCAGGCAAGGCTTCCAAGGGTACCTCGAAAGGGGATCCAGCTTTTAGAAGGCCAGATCGACAAGCCAAAGTGACTTGATTACATTTTTAGAGCAGAAACACCCGGGTCTGCTGGCATATGTCTGACCAGGGAGGGCCAGGGCTTGGCCAGAGCCAAGACCTTAACTGGAAGGGCTCCCCTAACATATCCTACAGACAAACCTCTATCAATGGCAGTTGGGAAAGTTTCTTGAAAGTATATAGTCCCTGCAGATAACTACACCAGGGTATGTAAAAGTCTGTACAGCAGCCGGCTTTGTCATTTATCTCTAGCTAAGCAGTCAGTGGTACCTTGAACAAACTGCAAACAACCAAAAAAATGCATATGTGTAACATCAAATAATATCGTGGGGATAATGCCCATTATAAAAGGTCAGAAAATTCATGCCATGACATTAACAACACAATCAGAATCGTTAATACAGCAGCAGTAACTGCTCTAAAAACCGAGATTATATTTTTCCACACATCTATGCATGTATAAAAATAAAGCAAAATAAAAGCAAGAAAGAAAGCACTAAACAGCTTACAACCAATAATATCCATAACTCATAATTGTTACTCATTTTTCTGTGTCACCTGTGGAAGATTAAACAGGAGTGTTATAAATAATTATCTCAAATGGCCAATGTAGAACATTTATACCCATAGAATTATCAACGAAAATTAAGGATCTAAGAAACTGCATCTTCACATATTTTACACAGCTCATTATCTTATATTCTTAAATAACTGCTTACCAAGTCTCCATCCTAATTGCTTCAGTCGGTTCCATCTTATCTCTATAACAAAAGAACTGTATCTTTCAATTAAATGAGCATATTTCAACAGAACTTAACGTCACTTAACGTCACTTAAACGTAACAGAAAGCAAACGTAACAGAGCTTAAGGATAACCTCACTGAAACTGAACAGAAAGTAATCTTAATAGAACTTAAACTGAACAAAACGTAAAATAACAAAACTTAAACCTAACATCACCTAAATTCAGCAACACTTAAACTGAACAGAACTTAAAATTAACATCATTTAGACTTTACAGAACTTAACAGAACTCAAAATTAACATCATTTAACAAAACTAAAGTCAGAATTGAGAGTGTTTCTTTAAAAGTTTCAGATACAACAGAATTTAACCAATCTTGACTCCATCATTACAAGAAAGCTACAGAAAATTTGTCATACAACAGTTAAATATCAGTGAACAATATGCAAGCAAACAACTGATTCTTAAATGAAATAGCAGCAACATGGATTTACTGGAGAGATTATAAAGGTGTGGCAAATACGTTGTGATCTTACGTAATTTAGTTGTGAGAATAGCTCATAGTAACCGCAAACATTATTGAAAATATCCGATCACAGTCAGGACTTTTTTAGTATAAGCACAATTTTGCATGATTTTCCAAATTGTAACTGTACTCCAAAAATGACAACATTGCATGCCTTAGCAAATTGCATTTAAAACTAGATCAGGTAAGACTGCTTTCCCGTGATTGTCAGTACAATAGATTTGACCTTAGACTTTTAAAGCTAATGGTGATGCCTAAAATTGGGAATACCTGAAACAGAGACTGAACAAAGTTAGTGAATAAAAGTATGAATTTATTGAAGGCCTTCGAGTGGTACACCTCTGGTACAGAGCCTTGCCAATGCTAGACTAGACCAAGATGGACCCTGATCACGAGTTTTCCCCCCAGATATAGGTTTGGTACATTTGTTTATCAGAAGTTAATTGTTTAATTACAGTTTCAGGTAATGAAGTAATATTCCCCCATTCACTTCTTCTCAATTCACTTTTGTTTATACTTAGGCCTAGGATAGTGACTTTGTTTTCTAGGCTTAGAGAAAATGTTTTGTCTAACAAGAAGGTGAAGCACATAATATGGATTTCAGAATTACACACTAGTACAGTGCAGGGTTAGAAAAATCTAAAAGTTATCCTTAAGGCATTATATTTCTCCTTTTAGAGATTCAACAAGGCCTTAACCTTGTTGAGTTTCTATACTACACTAAATATTTCTAGTGGTATACTATTTAACAACAGTAAATATCTAATAATAGTAAATATCTAATAACAGTAAATATAACTATCTAATAATAGGAATGTTTAATTGGTCATCATGTAGACAAGAATTAACTGCTATGAACAGTTCTTTAATTCAGGATTAATTTGGTAACCATGAATTGAGGGTGTGGAAGATATAATTAAAATTCAAGGTGTTATTTCTGAATTTATGTGAAATTTGTGTTTGCTTCTAAATTTTAGCTGAATCCTTGTTAACTATTTCACTCTGGTCTACTTAAGCTAATTGGTGGCTAGTTACTATTTCTATTTAAAGGTTAGTTGTTTTATTAAAATATGTTTTGGACCAAAACTCATGTAAATTGTAGGGTCAACTCCGGGTCATGGTTACCACTTGTGTAGATAACACATGGGAAAGGAACAATTCAAGTTGCATCATTCTCATTTGTGTCAGTCTCTGCCTTTTCGGTGGTTTCAGGGGCAGAAGCTTTCTTAACTCTGGAATAGTGAATCCAGGGTCCTTTGCCAGCGACTTTGACTGCGGTGAGGGTAGTCAGTAGGACTTGGAACGGTCCTTTCCACTTGGCTTGTAAAGGATTACTGTCCCATTGTTTAATATAGACCCAGTCTCCAGGCTGGAACAGATGTGCAGGTGTGTCTAATCTTATAGGTCTGGATAACACGATGTAATTCTGGAGTTTCTGCAAAGTGGAACCTAAAGTTATTAGATATTTTTGTAAATTAAGTTTCTCTCTCATATGAATATCACCGGGAATATGCGGAGTCTGATAAGGCCTGCCATACAATATTTCATAGAGACTGATGTTATTCTTCCGCCTTGGTTGTATATGGATTCTTAGTAAGGCTATAGGCAAGGCCTGAACTCATGTCATGGATGTTTCTTGACAAATTTTGCTAATTTGTGTTTTAAGGGTTCTATTCATTCTTTCAACTTTTCTGCTTGCCTGAGGTCTGTAAGGTGTGTGTAGATCTTAAGTAATTCCCAGAATTCAACTAACCTCTCTGACTACTGTTGCAATAAAGTGAGGTCCGCAGTCTGATGACATTCTCAATGGAACCCCAAATCTCGGAATTATATGATTAAGCAGAACTTTCACTACTACTTTAGCTGTGTTAGTACGACAGGGGTAAGCTTCCGGCTAGCTACTGAAGGTGTTAATCAGTACTAATATATACCTGTATCCTTCTTTGCGTGGTAACTTAGCAAAGTCTATTTGCCAGTAATCTCCAGGAAGATTTCCTGTCTTTGTAACACTTAACACAACTCTTTTTCTTGTATCGGGATTGTTTTTACAGCAGACTTCACATTTGTTCACTATTGATTGTACAATATGTTATTCCCTTTCTTAGCACTACCTTTTTTAGGTGTTTTAAGAGATTTTCGACTCCGAAATGTGTGCTTTCATGTTCCCTCTGAGTTCTCGAAGGACTAAGGGTGGGACTATAACCTGTCCCACTGGTGTGACAGCTCACCCACTTTCTTTGATGTCTGCTTTAAGAAATTTAATTAGTTTGTGGTCTGTCTGATCATATTTTGGGGTAAACTCTGACAGGTTTATTTCTTTCTTTGGTATTACTGCTAAGATGCTTTTCTCTGCAGCCTCCTTGGCTGCTTTGTCAGCAAAACAATTTCTCAATTCAGGAGTGGTTTTCCTTTTTTGATGACCTCTGCAATGCATGATTGCTACCTCTGTAGGTTTTCTAATACTTTCTAAAAGGGCAAGTATTTGATTAGCATGCTTTATCTGGTTACCTTGAGTGTTCAACAGTCTTCGTTCTTTTCAGATGGCTCTATGTGCATGGACAACACTAAATACATATTTAGAGTCAGTCCATATATTTACTTTTTTCTCTTCGCTCAGATTTAGGGCTCTCATCAGCGTAATTAGTTCAGTCTTCTGTGATGATACATCTGCTGGCAAGGCCTTTGCTTTGATCACCTTGTCTTGTGTGGTTACTGTATAACCCGTCTTTCTTTTACTATTTTTCATGAAGTTGCTCTCATCTGTAAAAAGCTCCTAATCTGGGCTTTCTAGGGGCCTGTCCTTCAGGTCTGGTCGGTTGGAATAGACCTCTTCAATTGTTTGTAGATAATCATGTTTGGGCATGTCATCAATCAAAGTGGAGGACAGAAACATGGCAGGATTAACAACAGAGGTTGTTTTCAGGGTGACATCATCCTGCTCTAACAACAGTGATTGATATTTAAGCATTCGGTTACTGGACAGCCAATGTCCCCCCTTTAGTTTAAGTATAGCTGTTATGGCATGCGGCACATAGACTACAATATGTTGCCCCAGGGTGAGCTTTCGGGCTTCCTGAATTAGGATGACAGTGGCCGCCACGGCCTTCAAACACCCAGGCTAGCCTTGGGAAACATTGTCTAGCTGTTTGGAAAAATAGGCTACAGCTCTCTTGGTTTCCAAGGCTTTGTGCTAGCACGCCCAGAGCTACATTCAGTCTTTCATATGTAAAGAGTTTAAAAGGTTTAGTTAGGTCTGGCAATTTCAATGCTGGAGCTGATATTAGAGAGTGTTTTAGCTGTTTAAAAGCAGCCCTTGTGGCTTCAGTCCATATGATAATTCTCTTTTCAGCTGTTTTCAGTGCTCCATATAGGGGTTTTACTAGTAGTCTATAATTTGCTATTTATAAACGACACTAACTTACTATTCTCAAAAAAGCTTGCATTTCTCTCACTGTGTGGGGCTCTGGGAGTCGGCAGATGGCTTCTTTCCGTTCTTTGCTGAGTTGTCGGTGTCCTCGGAAGATTTCAAGTTCCAAATAGACTACTGCTTCTTTGGCAACTTGCGCCTTGTTCTTAGAAACTCTGTACCCACTTAGTCTCAGAAAGTTTAATAAACTTACAGTGAGTCGTATACAGTTATCTCTGGTTCGGGTCGCTATTAGGATGTCATCGACATACTGAAGAATGACTCCTTCTGGTTCTTGTTTTTTCTACTTTTTCAGTTCCTTTGCTAGCTGGTTTCCGAATATTGTCGGGCTGTTTTTAAAGCCCTGGGGTAGAACTGTCCAGGTGAGCTGGCTTTTTCTCTCCGTGTTGGGATTTTCTTACTCGAAAGCAAAGAGCTCTTGGCTGTTTTTGTGCACAGGGATACAGAAAAAGGCATCTTTCAGGTTTACAACAGTAAACTATCTTATCTGTTAGTGTTGTCAACAGGGTGTAAGGATTGGCCACAACTGGGTGAATGTCCTCTGTAATTTTGTTAATTGCTCTTAAGTCTTGCACTAATTGATAGTTCTTGCCATCTGCTTTCTTAATGGCAAGTATGGGGGTATTATATTTAGACTCACATTGTACTAATAACTCATGTTGGAGAAATTTTTCAATTACAGGTGTTAATCTTCTACAACTCTAATTTCAGAGGGTATTGTTTTTGTCTTACCGGAGTGGCTCCTGATTTGAGTGTTATACTCACTGGTTCTGCTCGTTTGGATTTTCCTGGGATATCACTGGCCCACACCATTGGGTTGACAGCCTTTTCAACTTCAGTAGGAATTTCACTACATTGTTCCTGTATAAAGAGTGCAGCAACTTGGACAAATTTAGATTCAGGAATTAGAACTTGTACTCCTTTTCCCCTTTTAAATTTAATTTCTGCTTTTAATTTATTTAATAAATCTCTTCCCAACAGTGGTTGGGGGGAGTTAGGCATATAAAGGAATTGATRTGTTACCCAATGCTTCCCCAGTTTGAACTTTAAAGGTCGGAAAAATGGCTGTGTTTCTGTTACTCCTGTTGCCTCAACCATGTCTACAGTATTTTGACTTAGTTTTCTTTTTAAAGTATTTAATACAGAATATGCTGCTCCGGTGTCTACTAGAAATTCAATATCATTTTTTTCCAGCTTAGCTATAACCGAAGGCTCTGCTGGGGGAGAGGCCTTCGGTCCCCATCATTCTGAGTCTTGTTCCACTGTAAGTTGTGGAACTGGGGATTTTTCTTTCAGCATTGGACACTTGTCTTTCTAATGTCTTTTTTTCTTACAATAAGCACATTGGTCTTGGTTTGCAGGGGAAGAAGTTCTTTTAGACGGTTTCTCTTGACTCTCCTTTTTACTGGACTGGTGCTTAGCTCTGTCACTTGGCTCCTTATTCTGAAACACTCTCTAGGCTACTTCTAGCATTCTATTTATGTCTTGGACTCCATCTAGCTTTTGTAACTTTCTTCTTATATCATCTGAGGCCTGACTCATAAACAGGAGGATTAGATGTGCTCTTCTTTCTGTTGATTCAGGATCTAGGGTTGTGTATTTGAGGGCAGCTTCTCTTAGCCTGTTTAGAAAGTCAGTGGGAGATTCATCAGTTTTGTCTTATTTCATAGAGTTTTGACTAATTTATAGCTTTAGGGACTCCATGTTTCAACTCATACACTATGAGATTCTGGTATCGTTTCAACCTGTTCATTTGTGCTGGTACATTAGGGTCCCAGTTTGGATTAGTTAGTGGATAAATATTACTCACTGTACTCTGTAAGGTCCTGGCTGCTATCTGTGCTTCTACTAGAGATATAATAGCTTTATCAACCATTTGTCTCTCAATGGGATCAAGCAATGTGTCTATCATAGCCTGTAAATCATTCCAGTCTGGGTTTTGTGAATTAATTGTTCTTCTAACTAAAGATGCTACTTTATCTGGATTTTCTTTATATTTTCTCACAGTGGTCTTCCATTGTTCTAATTTTACTAGTGAATATGGGGTTTTTACATATATCGGCCYCTGATTACCGACCGCTTGTCTCAACGGCGCTTGCAGAATTGGCTTCTTCGCTTTTGACCTAGTACGCGTGGCTACTGGGCTGTGTTCTTTTCTAGCTCTTCTTGCTATCGTTCTCTTCTTCTGCTTAGTGCGAATAACTGTCTCATCTTCTTCTTCAGAAGAGTTACCTGAGCAAGCGCTATCAGATGTTGTTAACTCTGCTATATCAGGTTTGTCTTCGGCCTGTCCCGGTACTAGGCATCTCTGTATCGGACCGGCTCCGGTATAGGGAGCGAGCTGCCGCAGGCCGGCTCGGTCTGATGACATCAGCCCCTGAGCCAGCCTCGCAGCGTGCGATGTTACTATGGAAACTGCGGGGCCTGTGAGTGGCAGGGACGCCACCCCCTCTGTGGGTGGTCTTTGAGCCGTTCTCCCCGTGATAGACTCTGCCTCTTTGCTCCGCCTCTAGAGGCGGTGCTGTTGGTTGCAGAGACTGGCTTTCTTCTCTCTCAGCCCCCGCCCACTCAGGAACGAATGGAGGAGGGAGAGGCGGACTGGGTGTAGGTGGAAACGGCGACGACCCCCCGGCAGCAGACCGCTCGCCTCCTTCTCGGGGCGGCGACCAAGGAGTCGCTGGCCCAAGCGGGAGCGGCTGAACCGTAGCGGGGGTCGTGGGGGTCTGTGGTTGTGGTGGCCAAAGGTGTGGCTGCAGAGACATGGCAGAAGCTGCGTTCGCGGCGGCAAGGTGCGCCTCGCCCGGTGCGAACTGTGCTCCGCTCAGAGCAGGGTAGCTTTCGCTCGTGGGGCGCACTCCGCTCGCGGAGTGCACTCCACACGGCGCAAACTGCATTTTCCCTGCGGCGGGCCGCCCCCCCCCACGCAGGTTGGGCACTGTCCGGCGCGGGGTAGGCTCCGCTCGTGGCGAGCTGTGCCCCGCCTAAAGCGGGGCAAGATCTGTCTGTGGGGTATACTTCGCCCGCAGGGCACGCCTGGCTGGCAGGGTACATCTCGGCTGCAGGGTACATCCCGCCCGCAGGATAGGCCTGGCCGGCGGGGTGCATCCCGCCCGCAGGGCACGCCCCGCTCGGCACCGGCTGCGCCCCACCCAGCGCGGGGCGGGGCCCGTCCGCGGAGCGCACCTGGCTGGCGGAGTACATCCCGCCCGCGGGGCACACCTGGCCCGCAGGGGACGCTCCCCCTGGCACGGGCCGCGCCCCACCCAGCGCGGGGCGGGGCCCGTTCGCGGGGCACGCCCCACCGGCGGGGTACACCCAGCCCGCGGGGCCCGCTTGGCTCGCGGAGTACGCCTGGCTGGTGGGCCAGTCTCCGCTCGGCATGGCTTCCACCCCTAGTGGCGGCGGGAACGTAAAAACTTCCGCAGGGGAGACAGGGGGAGGGGTCAGGGATAGCAACTTAGACTGGTGCTCGGACCCTTCTTCCACTTATCCCTTTGTTAATCTCACAGTGTGCGTGGGGGGCGGAGACGGGGGCGGTGCTTGTGGCCTTTCTCTAGCTGTGGGCTCGGCCGCAGACAGCTCGGAGGTGGGAGAGGATTGATTAGTCCCTCCCTCCGGGGACGGTGGGGACGAGGACGCTCCTCCGGCCAGGCTCTCCGGTTCTGATGCTGGAGGAGATCGGAGGGGACAAGAGGAGAGTAGTTCAGACAGCCGCATTAGCCACTCAGCTGCTTCTTCTTTTATTCGCCCTGCTTCCTTCGGGGGGGGCGAAGACGGAGGTGGCGGCGGGGACGCCCCTCCGGCCGGGCTCTCTGGTTCTGGTGCCGGAGGAGATTGGGGGCGAACGGAGGAGAGCAATTTAGGCAACCGCAATAGCCACTCATCCCCTTCCTCCTTTATTCGCCCCGTCTCCCGCATGGGGGGTGGGGACGGGGGCGGCGGCGGTGGTGGCGGGGCTATAGGTGGCGCAAGCCTTAGGGCGGGGGCTACCATATCCATCTCCATCTCCTCCCTGCGAGTACTCCCCGCATCTAATGATGACTGTGGTTTCTGTTTTTTTCCTTTCTTCTTTAGAAGTAATATACTTACTTTCTTAGGTTCCCGCAGTTTCTCATCCTCTGCCACAGCTATGAAAAGCTTCAAATAATCTAATTTCTAAAACCGTCATTCTTCACGCAAACAGGAGGCTAGATTCAATATCAGTTCATTATCAAAACTTCCTAACTGTGGCCATTTCTGATTGTTCTGTAGTTTATAGGTTGGCCACATTCGTAGTGATAATCTAACAAGGCCTTCTTTTGCATAGAACTGGTGTTCTCCTACCAGCTTTTCTCAGTTTGCTAACACTGTATCTAAGGGGCAATTTTTAGGTATTTGAGTATTATCTATGAGAGAAGAGTTATTACCCATGGTCTAATCTTATAAGCAGAAAAATCACAGAAATCAAGCAGAAATCTAATAAAGAAAGAAAGAACAAAAAGGGTGGTTTGAACCTGAAAATTACTGTGTCACCGCTGGATCTAAGCCAAATCACAAATACTGCAGTACAAAACTTTTCACAAAGCTAACAATGAACAGAGAGGGAACTAGCAAGTTAGGACTTCTTGGACCCTTCCTCCCAGGGTCTCAAACGAACAGAGAGGCAACTAACAAAGCAAACTAGACCCTCTTGGACCCTTCCCAGGGTCCCAAATTATAAGCGATTTCTAAGCACCTTACTCGGGCGTCAAAACAAAACAAAAATAACAAAAATTCCACTTTTATCCACTCACGTGTCCCTGGTCCCTGTGTTGAAGAGGGTTGAAGAGGKGTTCTTGGGCTCTGGTCCCACTGGACTGTAGCTTCAGCCTCCCTTTGCTGGCAAGGGGGGGGCAGGAGCTCGATGTCCAGGGGGGTGTCTAGGGGGGTGTCCAGGGGGGTTTCTAGACGCTTCTTGTCCCATCTGGGGTGCCAATACTGATGCCTAAAATTGGGAGTACCTGAAACAGAGACTGAACAAAGTTAGTGAATGAAAGTATGAATTTATTGAAGGCCTTTGAGTGGTACACCTCTGGTACAGAGCCTTGCCGATGCTAGACTAGACCAAGATGGACCCCGATCACGAGTTTTCCCCCCAGATATAGGTTTGGTACATTTGYTTATCAGAAGTTAATTGTCCAATTACAGTTTCAGGTAATGAAGTAATATTCCCCCATTCACCCCCTCCCAGTTCACTTTTGTTTATACTTAGGCCTAGGATAGTGACCTTGTTTTCCAGCCTTAGAGAGAATGTTTTGTCTAACAAGAAGGTGAAGCACATAATATGGATTTCAGAATTACACACTAGTACAGTGCAGGGTTAGAAAAATCTAAAAGTTATCCTTAAGGCATTAATGGGATATAAATATTCTAAGGATAAAGCATCAAGGGCGTAGTTATATAATACTGCCATAAGTTTTGCACATATATGCGTGTTAGGCCAGTGGGTGTATAAGACTGACACGTATATGTAAAACAGTTACAAAGTCATGGTTTCAGATGATTCTAAGGAGTGTGGTAATGTTTACTCCATCTGTGATCTATCAATGTACTTAAACTGTTCTAATATTAAGCTCAATTTCAATTCATAAGTGGCAAGGAAGAATAACTACACTTGAATGACTAAATAGCTGTATCTATTTTGGTTTCGTTTGCTTCTGCCTGTTCGACCTTTGCTTTTGCTTTGTTAAACTGCCTTTATCTTGATATACGAGTTTTTTTCCATCTTATTTTCTCCCCCCCCCCGTCCTGATGGGGAGTGGAGTAATAAAGCAGATTGGTAGACAACTGAAATCCAGCCAAGGTGAATCCACCACACTGTTGTAACATCTCACATAATATATTTATAGGCACGTACACTTGTTAAGATTCATAAGTATATACTTGCTTCACTGGTTAAAATTCTGAAATAACTTGTAATACACATATATTTGCTTTACTCTTGTAGTATTTATACTTGCTTTCCTAGTAGTAACTTTGTGATGACTTATAGCATATATTTTTATCAATGTCTATGTCTAAATGTTATGTGTGCATGTTTTTACTAATAGAAGTTTTGCAGTTAATTTGAAAGAAAGAAATTCTCAGAAACCCAGACCTCCATGTCCTTGTGTATTGTGGAATCCAGAGAATGCCATGGTTCTGATCTTTACACATCCATGGGTCTGGTAACCCTCATAGGTCATGACCATGACTGCTGTAGCCCTTCACTGAATTCTTTCCAGTATCCCCATGTCTCTCTTGTACAGGGCAGCCAGACTCCAGGTGTGGACTCACCAATGCTCGGTAGAGGGAGGAGGATCAATTCCCTTGACCTGCTGGCAATACTTTGCCTCATACAGCCCAGAATACCATTAGCCTTCTTGACCACAAGGGCACATTTCTGGCTCATGTTCAACCTGGTGCTCACCAGGACCCTCGAGTCCTTTTCTGCAAAGCTGCTTTCCAGCCAGGTGATCTCCAGCATGTACTGGTGCCTGGGATTGTTCCTCCCCAGGTGCAGGAGTTGTGAACCCATGGGAAGCCCACGTGGAGCAAGCCCCTGGCAGGAACCTGCAGACCCATGGAGAGAGAAGTCCAGGATAGAGCAGGTTTCCTGGTAGGACTTCTGACTCTATGGGATATCCAAGCTGGAGCAGCCTGTTCCTGAAGGACTGACCTCCTGGAAGGGGACCTATGCTGGAGCAGTTAATGAAGAACTGTTGCCTATGAGATGGACTCACTGTGGAGTTCATGGAGGACTGTCTCCTGTGGGAGGGACTTGATGTCTATATAACCTGTGTCAAAGTTACAAGATGCTTATATAACCTGAATTATAACTTTCTATCTGAATTATAGCTTTTTATACCTATATAACCTGAATATACCTGTATAACCTGAATAACTTTTTATACCTATATCATAACTTTCTATACAATGTAATAGTCAGTATGTAACTAATTAGTTGCTTAATGCTTAAATAAGCAGAAACTCATCAGGTGGATAGTTTCAAGATAGACAAGTAAAGCTATAAATTAGTCAAGTATAGCTATACTGGAAAGCTACAGGACGTACTGATGAAAAGTTGGCAGAGATAAAGCCAATTATCCACAAAGTAAAAGAATTCAGACYGGTTGGATCCAGAAAGGACTATTTCACCATAACCGCGCATGCTCTGAAGACAAAGTTGAAAAGTTCAGATGTGAGGAAGACCTTGAGCCTTCATCAGAAAAGACCCCCGAGACCACCTAAATCGGGGAGGCACAAGCGCAGTGAAGAAGAACTATTTATGGCCATGCCATAACAATATGTAAATTATTTCCGGCATGTATATGATGATGTTGTAATGACATGATGATATTCAGCAGTACTTACTGTATAAATAAGCCACGACACATGACAAAGGTGGGTGAGTTAGGTGGAGAGATCCCCCTCACCACTGGCACTGTAATAAACAAATACCTGCTCAATAGACGCCAGTCTATCGGGTTTTATCTTTGGCCTATCTTTTCGGGCATCAGACTCTACACCGGAGCAGGGGAAGGACTCCTCTCCTGAGCAGCAGCAGGAACAATGTGCGATGAACTGACAGTAACTCCCATTCCGTCTCCCCGCACTGCTAGGGGAGAGGAGGTAGAGCCCGGAAAGGAGGGAGGGGTGGGGGGGAAGGTGTTTTTAAGATTTATTTTACTTCTCATTATCCTGCTCTGATTTTGTTGGTAACAAATTCAATAAATATCCCCAAGTTGAGACTGTTTTGCCTGTATTGGTAATTAGTGAGTGATCTTTCCTGGCCCTTATCTCAACTCATGAACCTTTTGCTATATTTTTTATCCCCTGTCCAGTTGTGGAGGGGAGTGATAGAGCAGCTTTGGTGGATACCTGGCATCTAGCCGGGGTCAATAGGTCTCTTCCAACCGAACCATTCTATTCTATTCTATTCTATTCTATTCTAGTCCAGTTCTTTTCTATTTTATTATATTAATTAATGAATATTTTGAACAGAACTGGTCCCTGTATTGGCCCCTGGAGTACATCACTAGTTACTGGCCTCCAACTAGACTTTGTGTCACTGACCACCACCCTGTGGGCTCAGCCATTCAGCCAGTTTTCAAACTACCCCACTGTCTACTCACACAAGATCTTATGGGAGAGTTTTGAAAGCCTTCCTGAAATACAGATAGACAATATTCACTGCTCTCCCCTTGTCTACCAGGCCAGTCACTTCATCATCAAAGTTTATCAAGCTGGTGAAGCTGACTACTCCCAATCACTTTCTTGTCCTTCATGTGACTGAAAACTACTTCCAGAATTAGCTGCTCCATCACCTTTCCAGCAATCAAGGTGAGGCTGACTGGCCTGTAGCTCCCTGAGTCCTCCTTCTCGCCCTTCTTGAAGATAAGAGTGATGTTGTTCTCAGGTTCGAATAAACACACGGACACAGCTGTCAGGGTTCTCCAA
>JACAXG010000474.1:68580-104826 GCA_018881555.1 Amblyornis subalaris | reverse complement strand
AATAAACACACGGAGACAGCTGTCAGGGTTCTCTAACAGGCAGAGGCCAAAAGGGAGGAAGAAGAGAGAGCCGGCCTCTGCCCTCATTTTATTTATATGTTTTCAAAACYCACCGTGGATTGGAGGATGGGAATACCACCTCCTGCTCTCCACTGGTCAGCAATATTGTCTATCACATAGGTTAGGAATTCATAACAATCTTTGCTGTTAAGTCAACAATTCGTGTTTACACAAAAGTGCGTGAGAAACTATTTCGCTGAACCAAAAACACTGCACATCTGAAGAACTGCAAAATGCAGGGCCACACACTACCACAAATATTCCCATCACAATTACTGCAACAAACCCAGCAAAATGTGCAGTTAAAAATCAAAACCAAACTTTTGTTGGACTGTATGTAATAAAACAATSCAACGAACAAAAGTTATTATGGAATCCCCAATACTCCCTTGTTATGGGTTGGACAAGTGAAATTTTTCTTTTTTTCTTTTCCTTTTTCCTATCTAGCAGGGAGACCTGTGTGTAGGCGGGGAGGGGCTGGCCGGGAACTAATGGGTGATACGTGAGAACAAAGAAAGTTGCCTACCCACCCTGCATTCCACGCTAATCACCCAAGAATGGGTGATACTTGAGGACAAGAGATTGCCTGCACGGGGAATGTTGGCAGGGGGCTTGTTTCCCCAGAGGCTGCAGCTTATCATCGCGAGAGGGGAGGGGACTTTTTTTGAGACTTTGGGGAGAGGGGGCGGAGACCGGGCTCTCTCTCTTCTCAGCTCGGCGTTAGGTGAGGACAGTCGTGTCTGCAGCGGAGTGCCGGTTCTGCTACGGGAAAACTGCTACACTGCAATGTCTCCGCCCGCTCGCTCCAGAGCACAGATACACTGTGACGTCTCCACTGCGGCACAGGGTACAGAGTTACGCTGTAACTGTCACCGCCCAGAGCTGCTCGCCTCTGCCGTCTCTGCCACCAGCCTGGGTTTCTGCTGCACATGGATCGGCGCCAGGGTCTACTCGTCTCTGCTGTTCCTGCCTTCTGCTGGCCCCTCGGTGGATGATACCGAGGTCCATCGCTCCCCAGTCAACCCTGCCTGCCTGCGCTGCTTGCTGCCTGCTGCCGAGGTTGGTGCTGAGCCAGGCTGCTGCCCCGTGGGTTCGCGCCGGGAGTGATCTCCCCTCTCCCTCTCCCTCTCCCTCTCGCCTGAACCGCCATTGCCACGTGGAGAGGTCGCCGCGCTCGCACCACAGCGCTCCCTGCAGCCGCGGGGGAGTCACCGCAGCCTCTCTGCCCCAACAGAGAATCACCCAACAAAGGACTGTTACTGGGTTTGTCTGTTCTCCTATTGTTGCTGTTTATCTGTCTTGTTATATATATAGATATACAATCCTAGTAAACAACTGTTATTCTTTTTACCACATCTTTGCCTGAAAGCCCTTTAATTTCAAAGGTATAGTAATTTTGGGGAGGGAGGGGGGTCATCCTCTATCCCAGGAAGGTTTCCCACCTTCCTTGACAGACACCTCTCTTTCAAACCAGGACATCCCTGAAGAGGGTTCAAATTAAAGTTCAAACAGATGTATGAACAGTAAAACCGGAATGCATCCCTTTTATCAGTGTTGCTCTACAAGGATGGAAAACTTGATTAGAACCCCAAAGTAAATCCAATAGACAAAAGAGAGACATAAGTGGATGGTTTGGATCGGGATTGGGAATCCTTAACTCCATTGATCAATAAGTGCTTCTCAATAAAATTAGCACTGTAACTTCAGAATTACGTACAATAGACACTCCCTTACAATCCTCTTTGCTCACATTAGCAGATACTCAGCATCTGGCTGCAAACTTACTACATAAATTAGAAGAAATAATGAAACAAGATTTCACTGACATGGCAACAGCCTTATGAATAGTTCAAAATAATGTATCTGTAGTTTTAGGATGTATCCAAGCACAGCAATGGGTACAAACAGTGGTATCTGGTGTAATCAGAGAAGGGAGATCAGGTATTTTGCCATATGAACTATGAGAAATAATTGCCAAAAATGTTACTAAATTTGAGAAACAATACCAGTTGTGGTGGAAACTAGTCAACTTCACTTATGAACCACATAGTGAAAACATTACAGCTTATGTTCTAACCATATAAAATGCTTCTGTCACCAGCATTYTTCCTATTGCTGCTTTGGGAGCCGAGCATAACGGAACCATAATCAGGCCTATAGGACATAATGTCTCTGGAAAATACAACAAAACTAAAAATTGGCAAACTGTAAGTACTGAAGGGTGCATTCCCCACAATCACTTGGGATTTATTTGTGAAAACACAGTGCCGGAGACAGAAGATTTATGTTTGGACACACAAGATAACACATGTATCTTTGAAATGTTCCCTTCTGGGAAAAGTAAGTCCCAGGCGTATTATGTAGGAAATGGGTGTCGATGTGTTCGAACTAATTGCCCAGAAGTAATTATAGATAACTGTGTTGAACCTGCTAATCATACCAATTTTTGTGTTTGTAATTTTACAAAGATAGTAGGATGTGACTTTAATTACATCACCCCTATTACCACATATCAACTTGTGCAAGATGAATATATATCCTACCATGAAGTCCCAACTCTAAAAATCGGGATGGACAATAGTATCTTAAAACAGATACTGTAACATCCGGACTTGGACACTATGGCAATACGTGTTAAAGAGACCGGTCAACGAGCAATACTGACTGTCAAACATGATCTGGAATGAATCAAGGAAATAATGGATTCCATCGGAAAGACAGGAGAATACCACTGGTGGGACATTTTTCTTGGATGGACTCAATCACCCACAAAGACTGAGTTGTTTAATTTCTTGATCCACCCAATTTTAATTTTGTTACTAACAACCATAGCTCTTACAGCCACAAACTTATGGATGTGGTGTAAAATACGTACCTTGACATCGCAAGTATGGATGATATCACAATTGCAAAGGAATTTGCAAGTTTTAAGAAAAGGAGGGGTTTGAAACACAGGACCCTCTTTCTTTAACAAAACTTTGGTATAGAATTAATGAAAGTTAAGTAGTAACCACTATGCATAGATAACCTGCTTTCGCAAGACTAAGAGCCTAGCCCGGATGGGCTAGACAGATAAGAGAAAAGAATGCAGGCTGGCCACTTCTCTTTTTTTTCTCTCCTCTTGTTTCAAAACAAGAACCTAGCCCCCCCTCTGGGTTAAATGATAATGAAGCTAGCTTTTAATGACCAAAACCAGAGCTAATGCAAAAGATAGAAAAATGCAGGTTTTTATGTAGTAAAGAATAGAAACATAATTAAATACACAATTATAGATGAAGTATAACTAATATAGTAACAAAGTGTGTAATAGCAAAATTAAGTGTGTGTTAGCAAAATGAGTTTGATGAGTGTATGGTGTGTYGTGTTTGTAACCCTAAGATAAAAAAACTGCAGTGCCAYGAAAAGACGTAACCCTTAAAGCTGTAACTTTAGATAAATGAACAAAACACGGGCGGAGACCAAACTTGTAAAACATATAAATATGCATTGTAAAAAGAGCTCTTCAGACATGCATATGGAGGTGTTAACCCCTTTATGTCCCCCCGGCCGGGCAGAATAAAGGTGTGCTTTGCTTTACAGTACCTGCTGTAGATTTTCTATTGAATCACGGCTCATTTTCTCCCGGTGCACCTGGCACTCCCAGCGCCTCCCCTAGCAGCCCTGGCCTGTGGTACAGAGGCAGAGACAGAGGCGGCACGGCTGCCCCTCAACCCCGCCGCCCCGGGACTTGAGTGACTGCTCCTGCGTCGTTGCGCATGCGCCTTGTGGGAACAGGGCTGCCCTGTCTGCTTCCCCCTTCTCTGCTGTTCATGAGGGAGGAGCAGAATCTGGCTTTAAGCTGCTTGCCTGTACTATCAAAAAATATATATTTTACAAGATGCATCAGGTCCAAAGAGGAAGAAGCTGCAATCCAGACTCCCTTGAAACAGGCCATAGGCAGAGTCTTGTCTTAAGGAACACTTTAGAAGGGAAACTGAATCAAGATACTGTAAAAGTGATTAGTGCCACAGGGGTGAGATGAGACATTTCTTCCAAACTTTGAAGCTTGAATGGGGAAAACACTGGGTGATTTATCAATTTCTCTATTTGCCAAGTTCTCCTAAGAAGAATCTACTGAAAAAATTAAAAGTCGAAAGTAAATTTTGCAAAGGGGGAGAATAGCAGATCATTTAAGATGGTTTACTGTATTAAATTTTAAAAGGACCTTCTCCTGCATTCCTGTGAATAAGAAAGGCCAAGAACTCTTTGCTGTTGAGTGGGAAAATCCTGAAACAGGGAGAAGGAGCCAACTTACTAGGACAGTCTCATCCCAAGGTTTCAAGAATAGCCCAACTATATTCAGAAATCAGCTGGCAAAAGAATTGGAGAACTGGAGAAGGCAGCAGAGAAACCAGCACCCAAGAATTGCTGCATCCAACAGTTGCATCCAACTCACTGTAAGTTTGTTGAATTTGTTGGGACTGAGTATAGAGTCTCGAAAGAAAAAGCTCAAATTGCCAAGGAAGCAGTGGTTTGTTTGGAGCTTAAAATCTTTCGTGAACATCGACAACGTACCCCATGCCATGTTATTGGAACAGGGTAATGTTATTCTGAAAACATCTGTTGTCAGCCCTGGTATGTTTCTGTTCTCCACACTAACTGATAATGTGTCTGAGTATGACTGTTTGCAGACCATAAAAGAGGCCTATTCCAGCAGACCAGACCTGAAGGACGTGCCTCTAGAAGATCCAGATTGGAAATTGTATACAAACGACAGCAGCTTCATGCAAGATGGGAAGCAGATGACAGGTTATGCAGTGACAACCATGGATAAGGTAATCTAGGCAAAGGCCTTGCCACCAGAAGTATCATCACAGAAAGCTGAACTGATTGCATTAACAAGAGATCTAGAACTGAGCGAAGGAAAAAAGGTAAAAATATGGACTAATTTTGAATATGCCTTTAATGTTGTGTATGCCTATGGAGCCATCTGGAAGGAAAGAGGACTGCTGCAGAGAATTTGGAAGCCTAGAGAGGTGGCTGTTATGCATTGCAAAGCTCCTCAAAAGATGAAAACAACTCCCGAATTAGGGAATCATTTTGCTGATGAAACAGCAAAAGGGGCTGCAGAACAAGGCATTCTTGCAATAGTACCACGAAAAGAAATCGATCTGTCAGGGTTTACCCCAAAGTATGATCAGAAAGACCACCAGTTAATTGAGTCCCTTAAGGCTGAAATCGAAGAAAGTGAATGGGTTGTTACACCAGTGGGACCGGTTATAGTCCCACCTCTGCTCCTTCAGGAGATTGCTTAGCAAGAACGTGAAAGCACCCATTGGGGAACAGAAAACCTTTTGAAACATCTGAAGAAGGTAGTAATAGGAAGGGGAATGACTGAATTTTTGCGGTCTATAGTAAGCAAGTGTGAAATCTGCCTTCGAAACAATCCTGACACGAGTAAAAGGGTAGAGATAGGGGTGACAAAGGCTGGAGATGATCTTGGAGATTATTGGCAAATAGATTTTGCTGAGTTACCATGCAAAGAGGGATACAGGTACGTACTGGTGTTGGTTGACACCTTCAGTGGATGGCCTGAAGCTTACCCCTGTCATACCAACACAGCAAAGGAAGTGGTAAAAGTTTTGCTCAAACATATAATTTCAAGGTTTGGGGTTCCTTTGGGGTTGTCATCAGATAGAGGTCTGCTCTTTGTTGCATTGGTAATGGGGGAAGTTAGTCAAATTCTGAGAATTGTTTGGGATCTGCAAATTCCCTACAGACCCCAGACGAGTGGTAAAGCTGAATGTATGAATGGTACCCTCAAAACACAAATTAGCAAAATTTGTCAAGAGACATCCATGACATGGGTTCAGGCCTTGCCTATAGCCTTAGTGAGAATCCGCATACAACCAAGGCAGAGGGACAACATAAGTCCCTATGAGATGTATGGCAGGCCATATCAAATTCCACATATCCCAGGAGAAATTCCTATGAGGGGGAAAATTGACTTACAAAAGTATTTAATGGTTTTAAGCTCCACTTTGCAGAAGCTCCAGAGATTTGTTGTGTTACCCAGACCCACAGGACTGGACACACTTGCTCATCTGTTCCAGCCTGGAGACTGGGTCTATGTTAAATAGTGGGACAGTGACCCCCTGCAAGCTAAATGGAGAGGACCATTTCAACTCTTGCTGACTACTCTTACCGCAGTCAAAGTTGATGGCAGAGAACCCTGAATTCATTACTCCAGAGTTAAGAAGACCTCTGCTCCTGGAACAACTGGAAAACAGAGACTGATACAAATGAAGATGATATGGTTTAAGCTGTACTTTTTACGTTTGTTATCTATACAGTTGGTAACCATGATTCAGGTTTGGACCCAAAATTTGCATGGGGCTCTATTCCAAAATGTATCCAAAACTCTTCATAAGAACAACTTTTGGATTTATACTCAAATGCCAATGATTGACGAGAGTAAAAACTGGCCATTAATTGGTGTTGTGATGAATGAGACAACCCATTATGAGAGGTGGGAACAAGTCACCAAGGCCTACCTGCCTATAACCCTAAGCAGCTTAATTCCTGACCAAGAAAATAAGGTTCCCTATGTGATTGTCAATGTCACAGGATAGGCCATTCTCCCTCCGTATTGTCATAAAACTGAATCTAAAGTAAAGGTAAAACCAAAACCCATAACAGAATTGGCACAGGATCCCTGGAGGATGGTTCCAGTCATGCCAAAGAGATTATTGCTTTTATATTTTCCATATATTCATAGTTCTGTGGCCTATTATTGTATAACTATATAGATTTGTAGCTAGTTCCAGTATTTTTCCTATCCTGTTAAACAGAAAGACAAAACACATTCCTGAGAGCCTACTCTAATCTTGCTTCTTTGAGAACCAAGGACATTTCACTGTCCCATGTCTCAAAATGTAAACAAAAGTAGGCTAGAAACTAAGGGGGGGGCTTCAGTAGGAGGCCAAAACAAGGGGACAATTACTTCATTAACTGAACCTCTAATTGGGAGATTGGGGTCGCTTATGCTAATTTGCTAAACTTATAAAAGTGTCAAAGTCCTGTATCACGTGTGCATTTGGGTGTGCACTTTCGTGTGCGTTTTTGCCATAAATGTACCTGAAAGTCTTCAATAAATGGTAACCGCTTTTATCACTAATTTTGTTTGGCTTCTGATTTTAGGTGGCTGAAAAAGGCATCGCCCCCACAAAGGTCATGATGGTATTGGATATGTGCAAATGAGGCCTGGAAATTCTTGCCCTTTGACAAAGACCAGGCCTGTGTCCTTGGGGCTGTAATTCCAAACATAACAATATTTGATCACATTGAAGAACAAGGTGGGTGGATGAGAACTTATGTAAGGAGAATGAAAAGATCCAACAATCCCCTTGTTCAGTGTCCCACGACTTTTCATAGTGTAATTAGGGCTCTTATTTCTTCTTTAGGAATAATTGAATTGGAAAAAGCAATTGTTAACATTTTGGCTGTTATTGAACATATTGAGAATCAAACTTCAGATGCAATCGCAGCCTTACAAGAAGTCCAAGGTTTGTCTTGTGTGGTCCTGTGAAACAATGGCTCTCAATTTCCTACTAGCCTCACAAGGGGGCGTGTGTGCAGTCATTAACAGCAGTTGTTGTTCTTATATAGATCAGAGTGGAAGGATTAATAAAGATTTGGCTGAAATTTGGAAACAAACTCAAATTTTACATCAACTAACTCTCAATGATTCATTGGACTTTGAAAATATCCTCCGTACACTTACTTCATGGTTACCAAACTGGACCCGGTTAAAACAACTGTTCATATGAGTTGTATTGGTAGTTAGTTTCTGCATAATAGCTTACTGCATAATTCAATGCCACAGTTTCTGGTTATCTTTATGGTTTCATGTTAAATATAGGTAGTAGAGACTAGACAATATAGAATTTTTGTCAAGTCTCTAAAGGGGGGAATGATGCCTAAGGTTTTTATAGATTTTTCATACATTTGTAGCTTTGTAGATTGCTAATGCATGGCTGTAGCTCCCAGTACTTTTCCTACCCTTTCCCCCTACATTTTAGAACAATAAGCTAACCTTCTAACACATTCCTGGAATCCTATTTAGTCTTGCCCCTTTAGTCAACCAAGGACATCTTGGTTTTTACCATGTATCATAGACATAATAAATGTGGGGCTAAAAGCTAGGGGGGGCTCCAGTGGGGGCAGAACCAAAAGGGGGGATTACTTAAGTAACTGTTCCTCTAATTGGATGATTTTTGTTAAATATGCTAATTTGTGAAACTTACAAAATTGTAGAAGTTCTGTATCACACGTGCATTTTACCATATTGCACATGGAGGGCCTCCATTAAAGATCTGCTTTTATATTACTTCCTATATTGTCTTAGAAGTGTGTTGTTTTGTTTCTCGATTTTTGTAGGCATCAGGAACAGCAGCACTCAGTGGCAGCGTCACTTCATTCAGTTCATGATAATCTACTGTTAGTCTCCATTATCCATTAGACTTCCATGCTGGCCATATGGAGCTATTTAAGGGTGAGCGGGTCCTGCTGATCACTCCTTGGCTCTGCAGTTGACAAATTAGTTTTTGGAGGGAATCACGGACTCTCACTTGGTGCGATATTGCTGCCAGTGCACTGTTGTTCTTCAACTTTCAGCAACCCCACCAACAGAAGGGTCCTCTGAGAGACCAGGCAAGGTAGACAGCTGCTTAATTTCCTGCATCTCCAAGGCATCTATACCAAAAGCCCTCCAGTACTCTGTCTGGGCCAGTCCCAATCAGGTGCCTTTGCCACTCGTTCCCAGTCAGGCTGATTTCAACCTCTAATAGAGACAGCTGTTGGGATACCCCTGTCACTCTAGAAATACAAATGAGTTCCACCCCTAGAATCATAGAATCTTTAAGGTTGAAAGAGACCTTTAAGATCATCAAGTCCAACCGTCCACCCAGCGCTACCACTGTAACCCTTAAACCACTAAACTACATCACCCAGTGCCAGATCCAAATGCCTCTTAAACACCACCAGGGATGGTGACTCCACTGCCTCCATGGGCAAACTATTCCAATGCCTGACCACCCTAATAGTGAAAATTTTTTTTCTAATACCTAATCTGAATCTCCGTCATCTCAGTTTAAGGTCTTTTCCTCTTGTCCTCTCACTGCAGGCATCGTAGAAGAGACCAGCCCCCACCTCACTACAACCTCCTTTCAGGTAGTTATGGAGAGCGATGAGGTCTTGCCAAGCGTCCTCTTCTTGAGACTAAACAAACCTAGCTCCCTCAGTTGTTCCACATAAGAGCTTGATGTCATTTGAGTACACTGTGCACTGGTATCTATTAAAGCCTTATACTCCTTTGGGTCCAATGTGCCAGGCCATCGAATCCTCACAGTCCAGTAAACCCGATTGTCTCTCTCCTCCACATGGCTGGAGGCAGGGCACCTCTAATATTGGTGTCCTGGTTTGAAAGACAGGTATCTGCCAAGGAAGGCAGGAAACCTTCCTGGGATAGAGGATGACCCCCCTCCCTCCTCCGAATTACTATACCCTTGAAATTACAGGGCTCTCAGGCAAAGATGTGGCAAAAAGAATAACAGTTCTTCACTAGGATTATATATCTATATGTATATATACCAAGACAGATAAACGGGAACAAGAAGAGAACAGAAAAACTCAGTAACAGTCTGTTGTCTGTTGTTGGGCGATGCTCTGTTGAGGCAGAGAGGCTGCGGTGACTCCCCCGTGGCTGCAGGGGGGGCTTTGGAACAAGCGTGGTGACCTCTCCACATGGCAATGGCGGTTCGGGCGAGAGGGAGGGGGAGATCGGTCTCAGTGCGAATTCATGGGGCAGCAGTCCATCTCAGCACCAACCTCGGCAGTGGGCAGCAAGCAGCGCAGGTAGGGTTGACTGGGGAGCAATGGACCTCAGTATCACCCACCGAGGGGCCAGAGGAAGGCAGGAACAGCAGAGGCAAGTAGACCCTGGCCCCGACCCACGTGGAGCAGAAACCCAGACTGGCAGCAGAGATGGCAGAGGCGAGCAGCTCCGGATAGTGACTGGTTATAGCGTAACGCTGTACCCTGTGCCGCAGTGGGACCCTTGTGGAGACGTCACAGCTTATCCATGCTCTGGAGCGAGCTGGAGGAGACGCTGCAGTGTAGCAGGGTTCCTGGAGCAAAATCCGGCACTCCACTGTACACACGACCATCCTCGCTGAACGTCGAGTGAAGAAGAGACCGAGCCCGGCCTCCGCCCCCTCTCACCAAAGTCTCGAAAAGTCCCCTCACCTCTCTGGATGATAAGCTCCAGCCTCTGGGGAAACAATCCCCTCGCCAACACTCCCAGCCCAAGCAATCCCTTTTGTTCTTAAGTATCACCCATTCTGGGTGATCTTTGTGGAATGGGGGTGGGTAGGCAACTTTCTTTGTTCTTAAGTATATTCCATTAGTTCCCGGCCAACCCCTCCTCACCCACGCAGGTCTCCCTGCTAGATGGGGCAAAAAAAATTTCATTTGTCAAACCCATAACAATTGGCCATAGGAATCTCCACTTACTTCTTATAGAAATGGATTGGAATTTCTTTTCCATATGATCAGGAGTAAAATCAGTCCTTCCACTCTGTCTGGGAAACTGCCCACTGGAGACTGGAGCAGCAACTTTCCTGGAAGAACCCCCATTTGTGAATGTTTTTACCTGCAATTCATGTACCGGTGCCTCTAGGGTCAAGGTAGGTTTTCCATCCCACTTCCTCATGTCCTCTCTATGGTCTCACAGGTAAAATCACAGCATACCCCATGGTGTGTACCTCCTATATCCTCTCTTGAGCAAAAGAACGCCTACTGTTAATAGCTGAAGTGCGGGTCCATACAGCTGGGGAGTAGGACCTATCCTCTTTTTGCTGCTGGAACTCATGGGACAGTTTTTCACACCTTTTGGACAGGTTTTCCACAGCTGAGATGAGGGAGGAAGAGATAAGTGTCTAATCATGGAGCTGGTGAACCACTGCATCCACTGCTGGTGACCCGTTGTCTTTCCAGCCTCATAAGGCTTCCACTCTAGACCCTTCACCATCCTCGTGGCCCTCCTTTGGACACTCTCTAATAGCTTAATGTCTTTCTTATATTGTGGCACTCAAAAATGCACACAGGGCTCAAGGTGAGGCTGCACCAGTGCAAAGTAGAGCAGGACAACCACCTCCTTTGACTGGCTGGCAATTCTGTGCCTGATGCACCCCAGGACACAGTTGGCTCCCCTGGCTGCCAGGGCACTGCTGACTCATATTCAACTTGCCATTGACCAGGACACCCAGGTTCCTTTCCGCAGCACTGCTCTCCAGCCTCTCGTTCCCCCGTCTATACACACAACCAGGGTTGCCCTGTCTCAGGTGCAGAATCTGACACTTGCCCTTGTTAAACTCTATGCAGTTGGTGATTGCCCATCTCTAATTTGTCAAGGTGTCTCTACAGGGCGTCTCTGCCCTCAAGGGAGACGACAGCTCCTCCTAATTTTGTGTTGTTTGCAAACTTACTTAGTATTCCTTCAATTCCTGCATCCAAGTTGTTTATGAAGATGTTGAAGAGAACTGGGCTGAGGATGGAGCCCTGAAGAACCCCACTAGTGACTGGCCGCCAGCCTGATGTGAAATCATTCACTATAACCCTTTGTGCCTGACCCGTGAACCAGATGCTCACCCATTGTGCAACATGGTTATCCACCTGTGTGCTGGACATTTTGTCCAGAAGGATCCTGTGAGAGACAGTATCAAAAGCTTTGCTGAAGTTCAAAAAGATGAAATCAACTCTTTCCTAGATCAACTAGGTGGGTTACTCTGTCCTAGAAGGAAATCAGGTTTGACAAGCAGGACTTTCTGACTCATGCAGCCATGCTGGCTGTGACCAATGACTGCGTTGTCCTTCAGGTTTTTCAATACCTCCAGAATAATCTTTTCCATTATTTTACTGGGCACTGAAGTGAGACTGACAGGCCTGCAGTTTCTGGGGACCTCCTTGCCCTTCTTGAAAATCAGGACAATGTTTGCCAGCTTCCAGTCAGCTTGAGGATTCTTGGATGAATCCCATCGGGCCGCATAGATTTGTAGGGGTCCAGCTGGAGCAGCAGATCCCGCACAATTTCAGGGTCAATTGGGAGTTGATCATTCTCACAGCCATGGTGAATGCATTAAACATCTCAGCTTTGTCCATAACCCTGTTTGTGAGGTCACCATCCTCATCCTGGAATGGGCCGATGTTATTTTTACACTGCCTTTTGCCATTAATATATTTGAAAAACCTCTTTTTATTGTTCCCCATATTTTTGCCTAGCTTCAACTCCAGTTGAGCTTTGGCCACACGAATTTTCTCCTTTCAGTGGTGAGCAGCATCTCTATATCCTTCCCATGTCACCTGACCTTGCTTTCACTGGGCATACACCTTCCTTTCTTGCCTTAATCCAAGAGAAGTTTCCTGCTCAGCCAAGCTGGCCTTCTGCCTTGTCTGCTGGACTTCCGACATTTAGGAATTGTCTGCTCCTGTGCCCTTAGGAGGTGGTGCTTAAAAAGTGACCATCACTGATGAACCCCAGCACCTGCAAAAACTTTTTCCCAGGGGACTTACTAGTTCCCTGAGCAGCCTGAAGTCTGCTCTCCTCATAATAAATATTTCAAAATAACATCGGCCCATTCCAGGATGAGGATGCATGCTAGTTTGAAAGTAAACCTGCAGGGGAAATTAACCCCACACAAAAATCTTGTGAGAGATTTTAGATCAGAGTTACAATTTTAATAGAAAGGTTATAATAAATGCAGTAATACAGAAACAAAACTGGCTTAAAACAAGGTCAGAGTACAACCTGATACCCCGTTGACCAGGGTGGTAGCTGTAGTCAGGTTGAGCAGTGGTAGCAGTGCTGTTGAAAAGCAGTGGTGTAGAAAGGTCTGGTCCTCTGGGTGTCCAATGGTGGTCTGTCTCAGTCCCCATGCCTTTTTATGTGGTGGTTCTTAGGTGGTACCTCCCCCAGGGGCAGGGATTTCCACAATGGAAATAATGTAATCCTATGAGTCATAGGATATTTCTGGAGTTCTATTCGTCAGTGCCTATTCAGTTGGTTGATGGGCCATTCAGCAGAGATAATCCTCTCAGGATGGGTGGTGGTGCTGTTTCCCGGGGGAGTTATCACAGTTGAGATAAGAAACACTACCCCACCTCACATGATCTGCCTCTCCTCAGCTCATAGCCTGAGGCACCAGGTGTGTACCCAGCTACTGTGAACGACCTATTGATGTGGAAGGTGATAGAATACATACTTGGTTACACCCAGGTGTCCTCGGTTAACCAAAAGTATATATTCTATCACCAACCACATAATTCCTTGATAAGATGGGTCATTCACAGTAGCTGGTTACACACCTGGTCCCTGACACTATGACTGAGGAGAGGCAGATCACGTGAGGTGGGGTAGTTTCTTATCTCAGCTGTGATAACCTACCCGGGCAGCAGCAAGCACCACCCATCCTGAGTGGATTCTCTCTGCTAATGGCCCACTACCGAACTGGATAAGCACCAACGAATAGGACGTCAGAAATATCTCATTCCATTGTGGAAATCCCCGCCCCTGGGGGAGGTACCAGCTAAGAATCACCACATAAAACAAGGCTTGGGGATTAAGAGAGACCACGACTGGACACCCAGAGGATGAGACCTTCACCACTACACACCCAGACCACTGGACACCCAGACCACTGGATACAACCACTGGACACCCAGACGACCAGACCTTCACCACTGGACACTCAGAGGACTACGGAGTACCCAGCAAGGGAGGTGAACTTCCCACAGTTTCAGACCTTCAACAGGATGGCAACCACTGCCAGGTTGTACCGTGACTGTCGGTTTAAACCGGTTTTTCTGTATTACTGCATTTATTATAACCTTTCTATTAAAATTGTAACTCTGACTTAAAATCTCTCTCGAGGTATTTGTGTGGGGTTAATTTCCCCTGCTGGTTTACAGTCAAACCAGCACACCAGGACAGGATGGTCACCTCACAAACAGGGACATGGACAAGGCTGAGATGTTTAATGCATTCTTAGCCTCTGTCTTCAACAGCGATGACAGAGCAAGGGGGTCTCAGTGCCCTGATCTGGTGGACTGTGACTGTGGGAATGATCAACTCCCAGTGGACCTTGAACTTGTGCAGGATCTGCTGCTCCAACTGGATCCCTACAAATCTATGGGGCCCGATGGCATCCATCCAAGAATACACCAAACTGCTGGCTGATGTCATTGCAAACACTCTCACAATGATTTTTGAATGGTCTTGGGAATCTGGGGAGGTCCCAGTGTTGCGAGACAGCTCACCCCTCGCCGTCAAGAAGCTTATCTGCTGATGCATAAATCAAGGGAGCTCCCCCTTTTGCTCAGTCTTGTGAGAGATTCTGGCGCCCAAGACCTATACGTACAGCTGACAATAAACAGCTGGCTGTGGGAGAGAGATTGTGAAGGATAAGCTGGAATTTGTGACTGACAGACACTAAACTTTTACAAACTGTAAAAGACCCACCGTAACTTCAACAAAGGGGGAAATCTTCTGTGCACTTAAAGCGTGTGAGGGAGTCCTCCTCAGACTGGGATGCTAGTCTGAGTATCTACTTTTCTAGAAGTTGAGTGAAAAGGGATGTGTGAAGGGTTGACCTGGAGGTAAACGCCAGATCTCCACGCTTAGTTCTTTAGAGGAGAAGAGACAGCAAAAACAGGCTGCAAACTTGAAAAATGATTAAATGATTTATTTACTAACTCTACTAAGAATAGAAAGAATAAAAAATAATGAAAATATTAAGGTTTAATATACAAATATCATTCTCCCCTTATACATTCCAATTTTTCTTACTAATCACACAAAAGACAAACATGAGATTCTGATGTTATGATTAAGAGTTCTTATTGCTACTTCATGGAATAGAGAGAGTTCTTTCTGTAGTGTAGTGGGATCCACCCCACGGAAGACAGTTCTCTAAAGAAGTATCTTCAGCATGGTTCCAAACCTTTTAGGAACACTACAGCCCGCCCAGGTTTTGCAGTAGTGTATTGTCTCTCCCACAAACACTCTGTAGTTTGTGGGTCACAAGAAAAGTCTGTTGGGGTTAAACATTTTAAGAGTAAGTCATTTCAGCCTAAAGGCACCAAAGGCAATAGGCTCCTGCTTTACAATCTYCAAAGGCTGCAAGCTTCATCTGCACACAACATGAAAACGTTCTTAATTTAGGCTGTAAATTTCTTGCTTCCCCATGGCTCAATATTGCGATTTAAAGAGAAACTTAGTTTGGTATTACTTCAGATCACACAACAGCTCACAGAAAAATATATGAATCTCCTTGCTGGTAAACATGGCTTCCTTGGCACTTCCTGCCACTCCTTGCCTTCTCTTCCATTTGGCTGCTGGCTCCATGTTTAGTTTTTCACGTGACTGCTTTCCTTTCTCTCTAGCTTAGAGAAGAGGTTAATATTTGCAGAAAATGCCTACAAAAGTGCGGCGGTGGGTTTGACCACCTATTCTCTCCCCTATAATGAGGAAGGTCGCTCCCCCCAGACTCTGCTTTTGGTACATCCCTTGTTCAGTTAATCTGTCAATCTGTGTACCCTTATATGGTTTGGTTCTGGAAAGTTCTCCCTTCCTCGGTGCCCCATTGGCCTTGTTTCCCTGTTCCTCCCCTCGCCTACCCTCATTGGTTTATGTATTGTAGTCCCGTCTTTTTCTCCTCCCACTTACCCCTATGTAATTGGTTCCCAGTGTTCTCTCCGCCCCTGTTGAGTTCGGTATAAAACCCTGTGTACCCCTGTGCTCTGGGCTCTTCTGCCCCTGCTCCCGGACCTTTGCAATAAACAAGTTGCCACCCCAGAAGAGCCCCTCCCGACTCTTTGTCCCCGGCTTAAGGCGTTGAGTGTGCCGACCACCGCACACTGCGCCGAGACACCACTGGACATAGGATAGCTCTCGGGAAGGTTGCGGCACATACCATTCGGCCCGCCGCGACACAAAAGTATTTATAATAATTACATACTCCCAACTAAGATAGTGCAGCTGGGATTTGCTTCCCCAAGGTTCCTTCTCCCCGTATGTTCTGTACTGGCAGCCATCCAAATTTTAGTAAGTCTTTTTGGCTGCTATTAACTTTTATCAAGAACAGCAAGGTCACGCTTCGATTTCACCCGTAAGCGAGTGCTTTTTTTTCTTCTCTCGGCTTTTTTCTTGGCTTTTTCGGCCCGGCTTCTTTCGGCTTGGTGGCTTTGTTACTTGGCCTTGGTCCAGATGGCATCAGACCAGCTCCTCTCAGGTCCGGAACAGCACAGGACCGGTGGAGAGTGAGGACAGCTGTCCCCCCGGCCCCCTGGGCCGTGAGGCTCTGGCCCAGGAGTCGGAGGAGAGCCACTCCCTTGTTAGTAGTCAGTCAGGAGTCAGGGAGTAAGAGAGGAAGTGAGAGAGTCTTGCATCACTTCCTAGGGTTTTTTTATAACATTCCTTTCACAGAGACGTCACAGGAACACTAAATGGCTCATAGAACTGTCCTTTACTTGTTTTTAACTAATCAAATTGTTTCACACCGGGTCAAACCATGACAGGATGCCTTTGCACACCATCACAATTCATTGGTAAGTCACATTGGCTCCTAATCTATACTATTTCTTTGCTAGCTGTAATATAGGTACCTTGTCGTGCACTGTATATCTATATTGTAACCTACTAGTAGTATTTATTTTGTTTATCCTGTGTAGTACATAGTCTGTTTAAAGCCTTATGTCTGTTTTCTTGTGTCTATTCAATAAATAATTCATGTTGTAATAGACCTGATTGGTCATTATTAAAGAACTTGCGAGCAGGAGTGATTTCGAGGTGCGGGCCATCTCAAAAGAGCTGCTGCCTACTGCCAGAAATCTGAGCAAAGGCAGATGCCATCAAAAATATCTCTCTCCCATTCGTAACACCCGGCTGACTGGAAGCTGGAGAACATTGTCCTGATTTTCAAAAAGGGCAAGAAGGAGGACCCTGGTAACTACAGGCCTGTCAGTCTCACTTCAGTGCCTGGTAAAGTTATGGAGAACATTATTCTGGGAGGTATTGAAAAACACCTGAAGGACAATGCAGTCATTGGTCACAGCCAGCATAGCTTCATGAGGGCAAAGTCCTGCTTGTCAAACCTGATTTCCTTCTGTGACAGGGTAACCCACCTAGTTGGTCAAGGGAAGCCAGTAGATGTCATCTTTTTAGATTTTAGTAAAGGTTTTGATACTGTCTCTCACAGGATCCTTCTGGACAAAATGTCCAGCATACATGTAGCTGGATAAACACATCATGTGATGGGTGAGCAACTGGCTCATGGGCCAGGCACAAAGGGTTATAGGAAAATGGGATTACATCAGGCTGGCAATTGCTCACTAGTGGGGTTCTGCAGGGCTCCATCTTAGGGCCAGTTCTCTTCAACATCTTCATAAACAACTTGGACACAGGACTCAAACGGACACAAAATTGTGAGGACCTGTTGACTCCCTTGAGGGCAGAGACGCCCTGTAGAGAGACCTCAATAAATTACAGAGATGGGCAATCACCAACCATATGAAGTTCTTCAAAGGCAAGTGCCTGATTCTTCACCTGGGATGGGGCAATCCTAGATGTATTGACAGACTGGGGAAATGAGATGATGGAAAGCAGTGCTGCGGAAAGGAACCTGGGTGTCCTGGTCAATGGCAAGTTGAATATGAGTCAGCAGTGCCCTGGCAGCCAGGAGGGCCAACCATGTTCGGGGGTGCATCAGTCAAACATTGCTGTCCCATTGAGAGAGGTGATTGTCCCACTCTGCACTGGTGCAGCCTCACCTTAAATATTGTGTGCATTTTTGAGCATCTCAATATAAGAAAGACAGTGATCTATTAGAGAGCATCCAAAGGAAGGCCAAAAAGATGGTGAAAGGCCTAGAGGGGAAGTGGCTGAGGTCACTTGGTTTGTTCAGCCTGGAGGAGACTGAGGGGAGAACTCATTGCAGTATGCAACTTCCTCATGAGGGGAAATGGAGGCACAGGCACTGATCTTTTCTCTCTGGTGAGCAGTGACAGGACCTGTGGGAATGGCCTGAAGTTGAATCAGAGGACGTTTAGGCTAGATATTAGAAAAAGGTTCCTCACCCAGAGGGTGTTTGGGCACTGGCACAGGCTCTCCAGGAAAGTGGTTACAGCACCAGGCCTGACAGAGTTCAAGAAGCGTTTGGACAACACTCTCAGGCACATGGTGTGACTCTTGGGGATGTCCTGTTGTTTTGGGTTTGAAGTTGCCAATGAATTTTTCTTCCATCTAGCAGGGAGACCTGTGGGGACGGGGGGGGGGGTTGCCCGGGAACTAATGGGAGATATTTAAGAGACAAAGAAGGTTGCCCACACTACCACATGCCACAATAATCACCCAGAATGGGCGATGGTTGGGGGACAAAGGAGGTTGCCCACGCACCCATATGCCAGAATAATCACCCAGCTAGAGAAACAAGGACTGGGGGTTTTGGCCAGGGGGTTGTTCGCAGGAGCTGTGGCCTGACATCGCGAGAGGGGAAAGGCTTCGAGACTTGGCTGGAGGGGGCGGGGGCCCGGCTTAGTCTCTTTTAGGCTCAGCGTTCGGCTTGGACAGTGATTTGTGGAGCGAGTGCCGGTTTATTCCAAGAACACTGCTACACTGTGACGTCTCCACAGGGGTCCTGCCTTGGCACACAGTACAGTGCTACGATGTAACTGGTCGCCGCCTGGGGCTGCTCACCTCTGCCGTGTCTGTCGCCAGCCCGGATTTCTGCTGCACATGGGTCGCTGCTGGGGTCTGCTCGTCTCTGCTGTTCCTGCCTTCTGCTGGCCGCTTGGTAGGTGATATCGAGGTCCATCGCTCCCCAGTCGGACCTGCCTGCCTGCGCTGCTTGCTGCCCACTGCCGAGGTTGGTGCTGAGCCGGGCTGCTGCCCCGTGGGTTCACACCAAGAGTGATCTCTCCCTCTCCCTCTCCCTCTCCCTCTCCCTCTCCCTCTCCCTCTCCCTCTCCCCTGAGATGCCCTTGCCAAGTGGAGAGGTCGCCACACACGCCACAGCTCCCCCTGCAGCCACACGGGAGTCGCCGCAGCCTCTCTGCCTCAACAGAAAATTGCCTGAGTGAGGAAAGACTGTTACTGGGTTTGTCTGTTCTCTTATTGTTGCTGTTTGTCTGTCTTGTTATATACAGATATATAATCCTAGTAAAGAACTGGTAATCTTTTTCCCACATCTTTGCCTGAAAGCCCAGTAATTTCAAGGGTATAATAATTTGGAGGGAGGGGGGGTCATCCTTTCTGTGCCAGGAAGGTTCCCGCCTTCCTTGACAGACACCTGTCTTTCAAACTGGGACACCTGTGCAGTGTGGTTGCTGAAAAGCTGTCGGCAGAGAGGTTTTCTAACTTTCCCAGCATTTTTGTAAGACTTCTCTCTGTCTGTCTTTTCCCAAGCAATACTACTATAAACAATCCTAGGAGCTTTTGTAAATTAACTAAGTTTTGACTAAGTTTTGTGCAGCTGCGCTTTGTTATCATTCTTACTTAGATAAATATTTTGGAATAGGTGTTGTTAGAATTAACCAATGAACTTGGTGGGTTGTTGTTATAAATAAAAAAATAATAGTAATCCTGGATGGGTTTTAGGGTCCCTTGCAGTCTTCCTGAAAGCGTGGCGTTTGTCCGGCGGTGCCGTGAGCAACACAAACGCATACTTAGTTGAGGCAAAGAGTCGGAGGGGTTCTCCTTATGTGTTCCATGAAATAAGTTTATTCCATGAATCGTCAGGGAAGGAGAGAACCCAGAACAATGGAGGGGTCAGGGTTTTATTCCAGGGGTAGTGGGGGCAGAGAGACAACAGGGGCCAATGGTTTGAGGGTCAGGGGGAAGAGAGAAGGCGGGGTAATACAACTTCAACCAATAGGGGTAAACGAGGGGAGGAGTGGAGTACAGGAATAAATGGGATGCTGAGTAAGGCAGAACACTCTAGAACTGAACCTTATAAGGGAACAAGGAATAATAGGCTTCTTGGTCACTCCTGCAGCTGGCTCAAACACTGCAGCACTCTGCTGCAGGTTCAGCTACCTCTACACTGGGTGGCTGACCAAGGGTCCAATAGACTCTTGTCACTTCTGTAAACTTCAAGCAAGCTAAGGGATATAAGCCTCTGTATAATCATAATTAATTAATTAAAGGCTGGCATCACTTCGTTCTCTCTGGACTTTATGTCGTATTACTTCGGACTATAGCGACAGTGCAGAGCTAAGAGTTGGACTCGATGATCCTGATGGGTCCCTTCCAAGTCAGAATATTTTGTGATTCTGTGATTCCATGGTAAGTTAAGTCCCCTGTGAAAACAAGGGCCAGTGATCATGAGACTTCCCCCAGCTTCTTACAGAATATTTCATCTGCCTTTTCATCCTGGTCCAGTGGGGTTGTAACAGACTTCCACCATGGCTTCTGCCTTGTTGGCCTTCCCCCTGATTCTTACCCGTAAACACTCGACCCTTTCATCACTGGTGTCAAGCTCTAGACAGTCAAAACACTCCCTAATATACAGGGCTACCCCACTGCCTCTCATTCCTTGCATATAATTTCTGAAGAGTTTATAACCATCCATTGCAGCACTCCAGTTGTGCAAGTCATCCCACCATGTTTCCATGATGGCAAATATGTCATCGTTTTCCTGCTTGACAATGGCTTCCAGCTCCTCCTGTTTGTTGCCCATGCTGTGTCCATTGGTGTAGATGCACTTCGGTTGGGCTGCTGATCCCTTATCTCTAGTGAGCCTCGTTTTATCCCCTTCCCTCTTCAAATCTAGTTTAGAGGTCTTTCAACAAGCCCTTTACCTCCTTTGAGACAGGAGTAATCCATCTGTAACCTTCAGGCCTGGGGTCTCCTTGACCAATCCATGGCCAAAACCCCAAAAATTCTGCCAGTAATCCCAGACTCAGGGCCAGGTTTTCATCTGCTGTTTCCTGTTTCTTCCCTCGTCATGCACTGCAACTGGAAGGATAGACAACATTATCTGTGCTCCTGATTCTTTAACCAGTCTTTCTCTTGATTGCCCTCAGACTTCTTGTTGCAACCTCATTGCTGCCTACCTGAAAAATCAATTCTGGATAATAATCTGAGGGCTATACTAGGGTAGGAAGCATCCTCTTCACATCTTTAACCTGTTCTCCAGGGAGGCAGAACACTTCCTTAAGAAGTGAGGCCAGTCTGCATATTGGTTCTTCCCTTCACAAGGGAGTCTTCCATGACAATGACCCATCTTTTTTTCTTTATGGAAGCAGTTTTGATGCAGGGTGTAGTCTGACATAACCTTGGTGACACTTCCAAGTTAGATGAACCATTGTTCTCATTATTGTTTAGTTCCACTTGCAGAGCCTCATACCTATTATGCAAGGGCACCTGGGAAGGTGGAGTAGTTGCAGAGGAAACACTCCTGCTGTGCTGGGCAGGAACTTGTCACCATTGTCCCCTATCCCTTAAGTCACTGTGTTCAGCCAGGAAGAGAGAAGATAGGGAATCCTCTGTATCATGTCCTGTCTACTTGTTGGGCCTGTCAGGGAATGTAGGGTGCGATTGCAGTAGTTTATCTCTCTCACACTCCCTGATATTTTTCAGCCTTCTCACCTACTCCTAGAGCTCTGTCACTAGGCAGAGGAGGTCGTCTACCTGGGTGCACCTCCCCCAGGTGTGCTCACTGCTGCTGTCCAGTACTGGCATAAGAGTAGGGCATGCCCTGCAGCTCAACATCTAGGTAGCAGCGTGGTCTGACCAGAGGTCTGTCTGGAAGCCTGTGTCTGTTGTCATGGGTGCAGAGGCCATGGCTTTCTGCCAGGTGGATACCACTGCTCCCTGGTTGAGCTGGCAGGGCATCAGCACCCTACTTGCATGCCCTCACACATGAACTGCCGTGCCGATCTGTTGCCTTATATGTTTGAAAAGTAAAGGCTGAGGCTGAATAAGAGGGTAAAAAGTAAAAATTTATTAAAAGATTTGGAGAAAGCAAAGCTTTCCCAGGGGTATCCCTGGGACCCACCGCTTGTGCAGGGTTTGGGCCCAATCCTGCGAGCACAGTTCAGCAAGTCTAAGTTATACAAAGGTAAAAAGCGTAAAAAGGGTACAAAAAGGTGCAAAAAGGTTCTGTGCGCGTTCAGGCTTCTACTATTATAGGGTTTCAGTGAATTAACATAGTTTTGAAATATTCTCCAATGAAAAGCAGAATTTTGTCACACTATTCCTTGTGGCAGGTTCCTATTGGAAGTTTTCTGCTTACTTCAATAGCTTCATTTTTCAGATATCAAGTCCAACTCTGGAATGCTTAAAGGCTGATAACTTGGTTCTATTTTGTCTATAGGAGAGGGATACAAGGTTGCAGGGTAGAGGTTATAGGATTATAGGGTTACTAGTATATGAAAGTATAAAAGTAAAAATGCTACTAATATAAAAAGCGTAAAAGCAAAAATCTTTCTGGCATCAATGCCCTGGCTGATGTGCCATGCCCTGTTTGCAGTGCTCTGTTCAAAGCACTTCTGGTCACTAGTGACAGACAACATAGAAAATAGAAATTTTCAGTTCCCCTTGAAGTTGCTAAATAGAGCTTAAAGACTAACTAGCAAAATAGATAAAAGAATGTAAAAGTAGACACACAGGATGATAAATGTAGCTGGAACCAGTGGATAAACAGATAATGAGGAATATAGTGGCTTTTGTGGCAAAGCCATGCAACAAGAAGCAACAGCGCATGCCCTAAGAGAAGTTCAAGGCAAGGTCATCTGCAACATTGGGGACACTCAGTGAGTACGACCACCAGACACCCTTTTAGAGGACCCTCTAGGACCATAAAAGGACTTCCAGTAAGAGGCGGATGCATGCAAATTAGTTCTAGGAAAAATGATGTCTATGTATTAGCTAGGAAGTACGCTGCGATGAATATGTATGATCATAATGGAATAAATACCCTGTTGTAAAGTTTCATGGCACACCTAATTAGAGGGGATATCCTCTGGGTGTCCAGTGAGCTGAGAATAAAGAATGCTTGCTTTCTAATACTTCAAATTCTGTTAGAAAGTTTGTTTTCTACGCAATTTCGGTATAATTTCTGGCACCCCAGACTGGACCCTCTGCCTGATCTCCCGTGGATCCAAGGGATTTCTGGGATCTTCACACTGGCACCAAGACTTCTCGGAGAAGGACCACAGAGCCCCAGACCAGTCTGGGACTCAGGTGAGATCCCATGTCTTAAAGGCATTCTTTTGGGTTTATGTCCTACCCAAATAAGATGTGAGGTTCATCCTAAGCATTGGGTGGGTTATTTTTGTATCTTGTAACTTGATTTTTTGGAATTGAATAATATATTCTGTCATGACTATGGGTTCAGGTCAATCTAAAGGGACCAAAAGGGATGGTATTTTGAAGAAATCACCACTTGGATGTATATTGAAACATTGGAGGAAGATTGGTGGACCCTCTGGTGGAAGAGCCACCAGGGAGAATTTAATTAAATATTGTAATCAATGGTGACCTTTATATAAATTAGAGTAGTGAGAAAAGTGGCCACAAAATGGTACCTTAGACTATAACATTCTGTTACAACTGATGTTCTTGTGTTGGTAACAAAAATGGGATGAAGTGATGTATTCTATGTTTTTCACTTTGAGAAATCACCCTCAATGTCAGAAGGATTGTGGTGTTAATCCTGTAGCTTTGGATCCTTTTGTTTTGGCTCTAGAGAAGGAAAATAAGGGGAAAAAGATTAAGCATTGTTGTTCTATGTGTAGTATAGGACAAGTCTGCTCTAAGCACTTAGATGACTGGGAGGAAGATTTGAATTTAGTTGTAAGTCCAGTGCATAGAGGACTAAGGCCAGCTGGTGGCATAGGTAATGAAGTGATAGAGGGAGAAGGAAGTTCAGGAGGAAGGTTTGAGGGTGTAGAGGGCTTTAGCCCTGTAGCAAGAAGAATGCAGGGGAGACAGAACAATCTAATAATAGCCCCTCTTCAACAGGCGGTGGGGGCTGAGGGACCAATAACAGTAAAAGTCCTGTTTTCAATTACAGATCTGAATAATTGGAAATTGATGGCTGAGACTTATAGGGATGATGTGGACAAAATGACTAAAGCTTTTGAAATGATGATTAAAGCTCAAGACCCTGATTGGAAGGATATAGACACTATGTTGGAAATTTTATTTGACAGCACCAAAAGGGAGATGGTTCTTAAAACTAGTAAAAGATTTGTCAAAGAGCAAATCCTGGTGGAAACCCTTCCTGGTAATCTAGAATTTCCCTTTGGTGGATGCTGGGTGGGACCCAAACGTACCTGTACAGCAAGAAAGGTTAACTAGATATCAACAGCGGGTTTTATATGTGATTAGACATGCGATTCCAAAAGCTATAAATATGTCTAAATTATTTGAGGTGAAGCAGGATTGTAAGGAATCCCCTACGGAATTTATGAACGGCCTCAAAGATACTGCTCAGAAATATACTAATATAGATCCAGAGATGGAGGAAGGCAAAAATCGCATAGCTCCTATTTTCATAGGACAGTCTTCAGATGATATTAGGAGGAAACTACAGAAAATCCAGGGGACAGATGCTTTTGATATGAGTAAACTACTTGATGTTATATGGGCTGCATATAGAAATCAGGAAAAACAGCAGGAAGTGACTAAACAGAAAGTGATGGCAGTTATAGAAGAAATCAGTAAAGGACTCCTGCTCCCAGGGAGAGGGGGGTTTTGAGGCAGGGGAAGGGGTTCGGTTCCTCGACCTTCATTAGGAAGAATGGGAGCAAATAAATGTGCATATTGTAAAAAGGATGGACATTGGAAGCAGGACTGTCCTCAACTAAAACCCAGGACTCTTCCAAGCCTTCTCATGACCAGGGCAGAGGACCTATGAAGGGGACTGGAGATTTCTTCCCCAGCAGAGCCTCTGGTAACAGCCACGCTGGGAAAGGAAAACCTAGAATTTTTGGTAGGCACAGGAGCAAGTTATTCAGTATTAAATACCCTGCAAGGGAAGTTAAATGATGACTCTATCACACTTAGTGCCACTGGGACTTGTGACACACACCCCTTTTTCAATCCAATTAAATTCAGACTGGGGAAGTTATGGGTAACCCATCAATTTTTGTACCTGCCTTACTCTCTGAAACCATTACTAGGAAGAGACTTGCTGGAAAAGTTGAATGCAGAGATCAAGTTTTGGGAAGGGGACATTTAATTTAAAATCCCTGAGTCTAAATATGTGGAAGCTTCAATTTTTATGTTACCGGAACTGACTTCCCAATATGAACCTATTCCAAAGGAAATTGAGGATGCAGTAATCCCCATTGTGTGGGCCAACAAGATCCCTGGATGGTCAAAAAGAGTGGAACCTGTAACAATCAAACTAAAATCTGGAGCAAGGCCGGTAAGACAAAAACAATATCCTTTAAAATTGGAAAGCAAAAAAGGCCTATTACCTATCATTAAGAAATTTTTAAGCTATGGGTTATTGGTGGAGTGTGAGTCTATAATACCTTAATTTTGCCAGTTGAAAAGGCTAATGGTAAAGATTATCACTTAGTACAGGACTTAAGAGCAATTAATAAAATAATAGAAGACATACACCCAGTGGTAGCTAACCCATAGACACTCTTAGCCATGCTGAAAGATAATTTGGAATGGTTCACTGTAATAGATTTAAAGAACACCTTTTTCTGCATACCTCTAAGCCATGACAGCCAGGAACTATTTGCATTTGAGTGGGAAAATCCACAGACAGCAAGAAAGACCCAACTGACTTGGACTGTACTGCCAAAAGGATTTAAAAAATAGCCCCACAATTTTTGGGAATCAACTGGCAAAGGAATTAGAGGAATGGAAGACCTTTAATCCCCAAGGGGCTCTGTTACAATATGTTGATGATACCCGATAGCCACCGAAACTAAAGAACAGTACTGAGACCTAACTGTTGAATTGTTAAACTTTTTAGGATTAAGTGGTTACAGGGTATCAAGGGAGAAGGCCCAAGTGATGAAGACTGTGATCTTTCTGGGGTTTGAAATTCTCTGAGGTCAAAGGAAACCAAGCACGGAAAGAAAAGAAGCTATCTGCCGGCTTCTGGAACCACGAACTATGAGAGAATTCTGTGCCTTTCTCGGAATGGCTGGGTAGTGTCACTTGTGGATCAGTAATTAAGGACTACTAGTCCGACCTCTGTATGGACCTTTAAAAACCACCCACAAAGATTTTATTATATGGACTGATGATACTCGGGCTGCATTCAAACAACTTAAAGCACTAATGAAGGCTCCGGCTTTAGGCTTGCCAGATCCCACAAGATCTTTTGAATTATTCACTTATGTGAGACAAAATATTGCCTTGGGAGTTCTAGCACAATTTCCAGGGGACCAGAGACAACTTTTCTAAACAGCTTGATAATGCAGGCCAAGGATGGCTGAGCTGTTTCTGAGCAGTTGCAGCTACAGGGCTGTTGATTCAGGAAGCTCATATATTTACTCTGGGACAAAGCATGATGGTCTATGTATTGCATATGTGTATTGGGTTTGCATGGCGAAGCTTTGGTAGTGGGAGGGGCTAGAAGGGAGGCTTGTGTGAGAAGATGCTAGAAGCTTCCTCCATGTCCGTCAGAGCCAATCCCTAGCAGCTCCAAAGACGAATGTGCCACTGGTCAAGGCTGGGCCAAATAGAAATGGTGGTAATGTAGCTATGGTGCAGCCCGGGTTCTGTGAAGGTGGCTCAGAATGGATAGACTTTCCCTCGCAAGATTCTGTCCCTGAAGGCGGAGCAAAGGAGGAATCTGCGACATAGCTACATACTTTACGCTTTCTCCTCCATCACAGAGCCTCAAGCTCTGTAACAGGATAGCGTGATTTGAAATTCCCTCCAGCTATATTGTTATTAGTTAGTTTAAATTTGTTCCTCCCCTGAGATGTTTTATTGGTTTTCTTTCATGTATCCCTACTCTCCAATTGGTTAAGCTCTGTTATACCTACCCCTTAAAGCAGCAGAGACAGAGCGAGAAGCCGTCTTTCTGCTAGCTCCCCTTCAAAATATGTACCCTGCCCCCACAGGGCAGAGAAAATAAACTTGGAATATAGCTGCAGAGGTCCGACTCTTTCCTCTTTACCTTCGCTTCTGCCTTATGAACTGCCTGCTGTGAAAGGCTGTCCGACCAGACAAACTGAGGCACGCAAACCTCAGTTAATTCATCAGTTGCTGCTTTTGCGGGCTAAGAACCCAGAAAGCCGCAGGTCCGGCTGGACCCAGGCAAGGGCAGAGCGGCATGGTAATGCCTCTGTGATAACATATTTAAAAGGAAATTTTAAAAAGTTATTGTACAGTTGTAATTGTGGCCAGAGAAGAGTGGGGTGAGAATATGTGAGAGGAACAACTCTGCAGGCACCAAGGTCAGTGGAGAAGGAGGGGGAGGAGGTGGTCCAGACACCGGAGCTGAGATTCCCCTGCAGCCCATGGGTGAAGACCATGGTGAAGCAGCTGTCCCCCTGCAGCCCATGGAGATCCATGGAGATGCAGAGATCCACCAGCAGCCCATGAGGGAGCCCACGCTGGAGCAGGTGGATGCCTGAGAGGAGGCTGTGACCCCGTGGGAGCCCCGTGGAGAGAGGAGCCCACACTGGAGCTGCCTGTCCTTGAAGAACTGTGCCCCGTGGAAGAGTGACCCACGTTGCCGCAGTTTGGGTAGAACCGTTGCCTGTGGGATGGACTCACGTTGGAGAGGTTCACAGAGAACTGTCTCCCATGGGAGGGACCCCATGGTGCAGCAGGGGAACAACTCCTCTCCCTGAGCAGTGGGAGAAACAATGGGTGATGAACTGGCCATGATCCCCATTCCCTGTCTCCCTGCAGCTCTGGGGTAGGAGGAAGAGCTGAGGAGGAGGGACGGGTGGGGGGAAGGTGTTTTTAAGTGTTTATTTCATTTCTTATTATCGCGCTCTGATATTGTTAGTAATAAATTCAATTAATATCCCGAATTTGAGCCTGTTTTGCCCGTGATGGTATTTGATGAGTGATCTCTCCTGGTCCTTAACTCATGAATCCTTTTATATTTTCTTTCCCCTGTCCAGCTGTGGAAGGGAGTGAGAGTCTTTGGTGAGTGCCAGGCATCCAACCAGCGTCAATCCACTACAATACGGTACAGATGGTCTTGGAACAAAAGGGGGGCCATTGGCTGTCTCCCAGTCAAATGCTTAAGTACTAAGTGGTACTAATGGAACAGGACATTACCCTCAAAACCACCTCTATTGTTAATCCTGCTATGTTTCTGCTGGCCACTGAAGTAGAAAGTACTCCAGAACATAATTGCCTACAAACAATTGAAGAAGTTTATTCTAGCCGACCAAATTTAAAGGACAGCCCAATAGAGAATCCGGATTGGGAACTATACATGGACAGAAGTAGCTTTGTTCGCAATGGAAAATGCATGTCAGGATATGCAGTGACTACACTGAACGAGGTAATTGAATCTAAGCCTCTAACATCAGATGTTTCAGCTCAGAAGGCCGAATTGGTTGCTTTCACCCAGGCATTGGAACTGAGCAAAAGAAAGTAAATATATGGATGGATTCTAAGTCTGCTTTTGGAGTAGTGCATGCTCACAGAGCAATCTGGAGAGAAAGAGGTTTGTTATCAGCACAAGGTACAACAATCAAACATGGGACACAAATATTACCCTTATTGGAAGCAGTACAAAAACCAGCTGAATTTGCAATTATGCACGGTACAGCACACCAGACAAATAAAATAGGGCCAAAATGCGGAAATGAATTAGCTGACTGTCCTGGTTTGAAAGACAGGTGTCTGTAAAGGAAGGTGGGAAACCTACCTACCAGAGAGGATGACCCACCTCTCTCCTCCGAATTACTATATCTTTGAAATTAAGGGGCTCTCAGGCAAAGATGTGGTAAAAAGAATAACAGTTCTTTACTAGGGTTACATATCTATATAAATATATATATAACAAGACAGATAAACATCAACAGTAAGAGAACAGACAAATCCAGTAACAGTCCTTTGTCTGTCATTGGGAGATTCTCCGTTAGGGCAGAGAGGCTGTGGTGACTCCCCCGCGGCTGCAGGGGGCGCTGTGGCGCGAGCGCAGCTACCTCTCACGTGGCAATGGCGGCTCCGGCGAGCGGGAGAGGGAGAGGGGAGATCACTCCCGGTGTGAACCCATGGGGCAGCAGCCTGGCTCAGCACCAACCTCGGCAGTGGGCAGCAAGCAGCGCAGGCAGGCAGGGTTGACTGGGGAGCGATGGACCTGGGTATCACCCACCGAGGGGCCAGCAGAAGGCAGGAACAGCAGAGACGAGTAGACCCCGATGCCGACCCACATGGAGCAGAAACCTAGGCTGGCGGCAGAGACGGCAGAGGTGAGCAGCTCTGGGCGGCGACCGGTTACAGGGTAACTCTGTACCCTGTGCCGTGGACCCTCGCAGAGATGTCACAGTGTATCCATGCTCTGGAGCGAGCGGGCGGAGCAAAACCAGCACTCACTGCAGACACGACCATCCTCCCCAAACGCCGAGCGGATGAAGAGAGGCGAGCCCGGTCTCCACCCACCTCTCGCCAAAGTCTCAAAAAGTCCCCCTTCATCTCTTGCGATGATAAGCTCCAGCCTCTGGGGAAATAACCCCCTTGCCAATATTTTCAGCTCTTTGTTTCTTTAATTGGGGAAATTGTCCTGGCCTCTGGGCTGGGCAAGCAATCCCTTTTGTCCTTAAGTATCGTCCATTCTGGGTGATCAGCAAGGAATGCAGTTGGACAGATAACTTTCTTTGTTCTTAAGTATTGCCCATCAGTTCCCGGCCAGCCCCTCCCCACCTACACAGCCTCCCTGCTACATGGGGGAAAGAAAATAAATTTCATTTTTCGAACCCGTAACACTTACAGGGCAGCTAAAGAGGCTGCAGAAAAAGGCATCCACGTTTTGGTTCTGCAATGAGAGATTAGTCTACCAGATATTAAGCCAGAATATAGTGCAAAGGATTGTCAGTTAATTGAACTATTAGAAGCTAGATTTTGCCTTGGTGGATGGGCAGTCATGCCTACTGGACAAGTAATAGTTCCTGAGGCAATTATGAGAGAAATAGTAAACGGAGAGCACCAGTATACACATTGGAGAGCAGAAAAGTTGTTAAAATACTTAAGAAAGACAGTAATTTTCTCCAAGGTGACTGAAATCATATATTCAAAGAGTCAAAATTGTGGTACATGTAAGAGAAATAACCCAAATACTAGAAATAAAGCGGTAATAAGGGCTATCAAATCTGGTAACTCCCTGAAAGATTATTGGCAAATTGACTTTATAGAACTTCCACGTAAAGAGAGCCATCAATATCTTTTAGATTTAGTGGATACCTTTTCTGGGTGGCCTGAAGCATTTCCTTGTTACACCAACATGGCAAAAGAAGTAGTAAAAATATTGCTAAATCAAATAATTCTGCTCTTTGGAGTTCTTCTAGGAATGTAATCAGACAGAGGGTCTGTCCTGGAGCGATCTATTATGTTAATTTATTCCATGATCCTCTGCTTATGCCCAAAGAATTGTTATTGTTTTCTAGTTCTGCACACCCTTTTCCCCCTTGTATCACATGACCCCGGCCAAGATACTTCCGGGTTTTGGGGGACCGAAATGGTGCTTGCTCTCTTCCAGTGTGGGGGACAGGGATGTCAGTGGCACTCTTCCAGTTCAAGGCATGCTGACAAGAGGCTCCTTCTCTTCCAAATCGGGAGGCAGGAAGTCCCACCTCTTCTTCCGGTTCCGGGTTCGGGAATGTCCAAGCTGCATCGGCAGGGAGGAGCAGAGCTGCTTGGTGTTCTGCAGTGCCCTGCTGTGCCCTGCTGTGCTCTTCTGTGCTCTGCCGTGCTCTGTGGTGTCCTGCTGTGCTCTGCCGCGGTGGCTGAGGCCAGAGAGAGGACCGAGGCTGCTCCCACCGGAGCCCTGTGCTACAACAAACTGAATTGAACAGATCGCTTCTCCAAAACTGGTGGAAGAGAAAATCACTGAGAGGGGAGTGGCTGGGCCCAGTCCCAAGCCCTGGGAAGACAAGCCGGGGAGAGGAAGCACACCAGAAAGCTCCAATGCAGCTGGTTTTTTTTTGCCTGCTGTAATTGCTCTCGGAGGGAAAGAGTCAACACCAGGTAGCCACTGGAGTTTTTTTTCTCTGCTACAGGACTGCTCCGTTGGGGCGGGAGGTCTGCTACCCCTCCAGGTGGAAGGCCGCCATCTTTGGACCATGTGTTGGAAGAGGAGCATTCCTCCAACACTGCCTCCACACTCTGAACACTTCTTTTTTGGGGTTTTGTTTCTGTGTGTGTGTGGGGAAGTGGGTTCTGACCGTTTAGTGCTTAACAGGTATTTATCTTTTGTTTTCCCTTGCCTGGTGGGAGGGTATTCTGTTTGTTAATAAACTGTTTAATTATTTTTTTTTCACTTTCATCTATTGGTATTCATTTCCTATTGGTGCAGAAAGGGGTTGTGTGGTTTTTTTTTGGAACCCTTTTTGAAGAGAAAGACTCAGTCCAAAGGGTCTCTCTCCTAAATTTGTCTCAAAACTGAGACAGGGTCTCATAGCAAAAATAGTGGAAGAAGTTAGCAAGGCCTTAGGAATTCAGTGGGACTTACATACTCCCTACTGGCCGCAAGCTAGTGGAAAAGTAGAAAGGATGAATTATACTATTAAGCTGTAACTCAGTAAAATATGTCAAGAAACCTCATTGACTTGAGTACAAGCACTCCCAATTGCTTTGTTGAGTTAGGATCCAACCTAGGGGCACAGAAAAATTAAGCCCCTGTGAGCTGCTAGATGGTTGGCCCTATCAAAGTCCACACATCCCAGGGAATATGCATGTTAAAGGTGGGGCAGACCTCAATAACTACCTCATATCTTTGGGTAAAACAGTGCAGGATTTATGATGGGCAGTTGTCATCACCAGACCAACAGGACTGGACACACCAGCACATGAATTCTAACCAGGAGACTGAGTGCACCTCAAGGACTGAAACCCGGCACCTCTCCAACCGAAGTGGAAAGGACCCTACCAGGTATTGTTACCACATATACTGCAGGAAAGTTGAACAGTAAAGGACCTTGGGTGCATTATTCTAGAATCAAAAAGGCGCCAGCTCAGTGAACAATGGAATTATTGTCCCCAGCCTGAATAAGACTGAGGAAAGAGAATGAGTAATCTTGTAAATATAATATTGCTTATATCTGTAAGTTGTATCTTGATAGCTAACCAAAATCTTTGTTCGCCAAAGACACCTTTAGAATTTCACTAAGGGATTAGTAATGAAAAATCTTATTAAATTTTAAAGATCAAAGTAAAATATTAAATATAAATAATTGCTGGATATATTCTCAAATAATGTTGGCAGGAATGGGGTTCCCTTGGAGGGTCCACCCTACTGGGTGGCCAGAACTTTGTCAATGGGCTATGACTTGTAATGGAGTCAGTGAAGGGATAATTAAAGAAAATTGTACTGTGGAACAAAGAAATACAATTATAAATTTTACAAGATTTAATAAGATTTTCCTTAAGAAGAAACCTAAACATATTATAGTTAGAGGTCACAATGAGAAAGGATTTATATGCTTTAACGTTACTCAAAATACAAATATAACTTGGAGTGCTGGAACTAGTCAGTGTCAGTGTTATACCACTCCCAGTTGCAATGCCACTATGAAACTCTATTGGCCCAATGGCACCAAGGACACAGAAGAATCACATACAGGAGCCCTAGCTCCATCAGTAGAGCAACAGTGGGAAATAGGAAATCAGACCTTTGGTACTGGGAATGGGACCTATTGGATATGCAGAGACAATGCCTATAAATGGCTTCCTTAAGGATGGTTTGGTTCCTGTTTCCAAGCAATATTAATGCCTCCCCTTAGGGTACTTCAACAACAACCACAAGGAAGAGTTAGGGCCAAGAGAACATTTTCCATCCAGGGAATGCAGGATGATCTGCAGTATACTCCTTTGATTTCGGATAGCAAAAGATTATGGTTCACCCCATACCCCATGTGCACTGCCTCGCACTATGGAGTTTACATTAACAAGCTAAATAGATTAACGATGCTAATAAAGTATTAAATACACCTCTTATGAGCTCCAACAAACACGAATGGTGGTTCAACAGAACCGCATGGCCTTAGATTATCTGCTTGCTAGCCAAGGAGGAACATGTGCTATTATAGGATTGTTGCACTTACATCAATGATGGGTTTAAAGTCCAACAGTCAGGAACCACTTCAATAGAAAGAGCAGTAGAAGAGTGGCAAAAGGAGGAAAATTCTTCTTGGTGGGATTGGCTTACTTCATGGCTGCAAAAATGGAGACTGCTATAAGATGCATTTGTGGCAGCCATTGCAATAATTGTAATGCGTGTACTTGCTTGTATTATCATTTAATGTTATAGTTGTAACACTTTGTGCTGGAAAATGAAGTATTGAGACTTGTCTAAAAGAGACAGTCTCAGGAAAAGGCGGGACTTGACAGACAACAGAAAATAGAAATTTTCAGTTCCCCTTGAAGTTGCTAAATAGAGCTTAAAGACTAACTAGCAAAWTAGATAAAAGAATGYAAAWGYAGACACAMMGGATGMTAAAYGTAGCTGGAACCAGTGGATAAACAGATAATGAGGAATATAGTGGCTTTTGTGGCAAAGCCATGCAACAAGAAGCAACAGCGCATGCCCTAAGAGAAGTTCAAGGCAAGGTCATCTGCAACATTGGGGACACAGTGAGTACGACCACCAGACACCCTTTTAGAGGACCCTCTAGGACCATAAAAGGACTTCCAGTAAGAGGCGGATGTCACCTATAAGTAAAGCCTTGTAAAGGAAGGCCTTGTAAAATCAGGGCTCAGGCCTGTTACTTCGGATAAGTAGAAAAGGACTGTGGGAATGATGCCTTATCGGGACTACCTAAAAGAGAGAGACTTGACAAATATTAAAAGGTTAAAAGCGGTGGTGTTTATTTGAAGACCTTCAGGTACATCCAGGGCAGTCAAAGCTTGCTCAGGGGGGGCCTACACCCCAAGAGGACCCCCTGAGGTCCTCTCCCCAAGATAGACCACCCAAGATGGACGACTGGTCACGAGTTGTCCATACTTTTATAAGTTTGGTCCATTAGCATATTGGGGCTAGCTCTTCCAATTACAGCCCCAGGTAATGAAGTAATTCCCCCCAGGTTTTTCCCCCCTTCCTGAGCGGTTATTTACATATCTTGGGCCTGAAGCAGTAAGGTGTCCTTGAAGTCCAGGCCTGAAGATGGATTGTTTTGTCTAAAAAGCAGTAGCTAACACTTTTATATGGGCTTTAGTTGCACACTAAGAATTGCAGGGTTACAAGTATATGAAAAGTATAAAAGCCAAAATCCTAAGGCATCAGGAAGGTGACTTAGCTGGATTAGAGGCAGAAAACAAATTATATAACCATTGCGTGTTCACATCGTGGTGTATGGTGGTTGGTTAAACTTAGTTTGTTGTGCCTTAAAACTATGTAAACTGATAACAGACTAACGGCTTAAAAAGGCCGGATTTTTGGCAATAAAGGGCTCTCCTTTGCACCTGCCTGGGGTCTCCACGTCGGTCTTTATCACCCTTATTGCAACATCTGGTGCCTGTACAGGGACATCGACTGCAGTGAACGCTTCAGACTATGATCAGGAACAAACCTTCAAGGACCCAGCGAACAACTTCGGGCAGCAGATCCAGGGAGCGGAACGACCCTCACCTTCGGGTAACGGCCTCTGACCATACGCATGTTTATCTCTTCAAGGTGAGCCAAGGGGTTAATCATGGGAGCCAGAATGTAGGTCAAGCAAAGGCAGAGCCTAGAAAATTTACGACAGCTCTTGCACCGACACAACAAAGACATTCCAGACACTAAATTACTTGCCTTGCTGGATTGGACATCCACACATGTAAAAGACTTCCCAACAGCTGGCACTTTTCAACTGGGCACTTGGCGGGAGATAGGACAAGAACTTTTTGAACTTGCAAGCGCTGGTGATGTCGACACATCCAGGCATCTTGCTACTTGGGGAATTATTATGGCAACTCTTAGAGAAACTCACAGAGATCTATGCTCTCAGCTGCCTCTCCAGGCAAACTCCACCAGCCTGCCAAACCCCCCGGCGCCAGCTTCTCTTCGAACTGCTCCTTTGCACAGCACCCCCCTCACAGAAGCCCCCCCGCTCCTGGCCCCTCCAGACCTCGTTTCCTCGTTATTCGCTCTGCCACCCGGCCCCCCCGCCTCGGCCCCAGTCCGTCCTCCGCCCAGCCCCCCCACCTCGGCCCTGGTCCCGGTCCCTCTGCCCACCCCCCCCACCTCTGCTCCGCCCAGCCCTGCTTTTACGCCGCCTAGTTCTTCCACCACCTCTGTGCTGCCTGGCCCACACCCCGCCCCTGCGGCCCCTGCACTGCCCACTTCACCAGTGGCCTCTGCGCCCCCCACCGCTCCTAATGCCTCTGCGCTTCTGGCTCCTCCCGCAGTAACTGCCCCCTCGGCACCACCCCCCCTCACGGCTCTGTCACGAGCCCCCCCCTCAGCTGTGCCTCTTTTATCAGCCGCTGTGGCCAGCCATGGCCTCTCAGCCTTGGAGGCAATCATCCCTACAGCCGCCATGAATGTCAAGGCCCCCGCAACCGGTCCCCCGCCCTCACAGGGCCTCTGGAATGCTGTAGCTACTTTGCCCCCATGTGGGCTCCTGGGCGAAATCGCCCCCCTGCCTAGGCCACGACAGGAGCTGCCGGCCAGCTCCATCCCTATGCCCCCTCCTCTGGAGACAGTTACTTTGAATAGCTATTCAGACATGGTGTCCTGTGATGCCCCCTCGGTACAGCAGCTGGACCCCCCACCGGATCAGAACAGGATCCCCCCATATCTGACCACATACCCAGTTATCCACGAACAAGGCAAGCCTGCAGCCTATAAAGATATAGAGTACTCTGCCCTCAAAGAGTTGCGGAGGCTGGTGCACGACAAGGGTGCTACCTCTGAACAACTAATTGCATATATGCAAACATTAAGTTCTGCCTATGTCCTCACTCCTGATGACTGGAAAAACATAATGAAGATGGTCCTGATGACGACTCAG
>JACAXG010000474.1:54910-65805 GCA_018881555.1 Amblyornis subalaris | reverse complement strand
TATATAATTTATATAACCCTAGTAAAGAACTGTTATTCTTTTTACCACATCTTTGCCTGAGAGCCCCGTAATTTCAAAGGTACAGTAATTTGGAGGAGGGAGGGGGTCATTCCTGTGCTCAAGGGAGGTTTCCCACCTTCCTTGACAGACACCTGTCCTTCAAACCAGGACATATGGTGTGAGGGTGCCTCTGCCCAATGGCATAAAAGGGTTCTGACAGTGCAAAATGCTTCAGTGCAAATCCTGGAGCTAGCTGCTATCTGCTATGCTTTTCACTTGTTTTCACTGGAACCACTCAACATTGTAACTGATTCCTCGTATGCTGCTAATGTGGTTGTTCATTCGGAATCCTCATGCTTGAGATATGTTGATAACCCACTTTTATTTACAGAGCTGTGTACCCTGTGGCTTTTGATTAACAACCGGCAGCATGACTTTTATGTGCTTCATGTTCGTTCTCATACAGGTTTACCTGGACCTATCATGGAAGGTAATACTTGTGCTGATCTCACTGTCATGCCAAATTTTGTGCCTAATAAGTTTGCTCAGGCTAAGCTGTCTCATGACTTCTTTCATCAGAATGCACGCTCTTTACGAAAGCAATTCCAACTGACTTTCTCGCAGGCTCGCAACATTCTGCTTTCCTGCCCCTCTTGCTGTGGAATTGCTCCTGCTCCTTTAGCAGATGTCAATCCTCAAGGCCTGACTGCTGATTCTGTTTGGCAAACTGATGTTACCCATGTCCCAGAATTTGGTCACTTAAAGTATGTTCATGTAACTGTTGACACTCTCTCACGTTTTTTGATGGCAACTGCCCACACAGGTGAGAAAGCTCATGATGTTATTCGACACTGGCTTACATGCTTTGCTGCTTTGGGCCTCCCGGACACTATAAAGAAAGATAGTGGCCCTGCTTATGCTTCTGAGCGGACTTGCCAGTTCTTACAGCAATGGGGTATCTCCCACAACACGGGCATCCCTCACTCTCCCACTGGTCAGGCGATTGTTGAACGTGCCCACAGAACACTGAAAGCTATGCTTCAAAAACAAAAGAAGGGGGAGTTGGAGTGCCCACATGATAGGTTAGCAAAAGCCCTGTATGTTCTCAATTTCCTGAATCGGGCCGAAGCTGGCCAAACAGCATGCAAAAGGCAATATTCTTTTGATACAAAGGCTTGTCCCAGGCCTCTGGTGATGGTAAAAGATCCAGTAACAGGGCAGTGGGCAGGACCTTTAGACTTGTTAACGTGGGGAAGAGGTTATGCTTGTGTTTCCACAGGTCATCGTGTGAAATGGGTTCCTTTGCGGTGTGTGCGACCATTTGTTGCATCATCCTGATTGGTGAAGGCACTGCGAGTGTCATACCCCCTATGCTGGACGGGGCAAATAGGGACCCATTGCCTTCTTGCTGATGGCTCAAGGCCATGGATGCGAAGATTTTGACGGCATGTGCTGCATGAACTTAAGTGATCATTCAGTCTATTCACAAGAGTATTAGTAATCTTAAGCAACTCGTTATGCAGTTACAGCAACACGATGAGGGTGATTGGTGGAGGGTGTCTTCATGGTTTGACAACCTCGGCTTCRAGRCATAGTTTAAMTGTTTAGCAATGTATGGCATAGTTATCCTTGGTATGTTCTTAATGATTATGATATGTATCCCATGTATTTTATCTTGTGTGCAACAAATGATCAATAGTAGCCTTAATAAGATAATGACCTTACCGGCGCAGACAGTTTTAGCTGTGCAACACATAAACAAAGAAGAGGGAAGTGTCACCTATAAGTAAAGCTTTGTAAAGAAAGGCCTTGTAAAATCATGGCTCAGGCCTGTTACTTAGGCTAAGTAGAAAAGGACTGTGGGAAGGTGACTCAGCTGAATTAGAGGCAGAAAACAAGTTATATAACCATTGTGTGTTCACATCGTGTTGTATGGTGGTTTGTTAAACTTAGTTTGTTGTGCCTTAAAACTATGTAAACTGATAACCGACGAATGGCTTAAAAAGGCCAAATTTTTGGCAATAAAGGGCTCTCCTTTGCACCTGCCTGGGGTCTCCACGTCGCTCATTATCACCCTTATCGCAACATATGTGGAATACAGATCACAATCAATAAAAACCCATCAAAAACAACCGTGCCACTGACAAAGAGACCCACAGCATAGGAAAACAAAAGATAGTGTCCAATGTGCCCAGGAAGAGAGCTGCTTCTTCTGCACTTGGAAGTAAATGGCTACTGTTCCAACGCTCATATGGCTGGAGCTCAGGGGCTATGCTGTTTTGGGCAGGAGGGAGTCTATTAGCTGGAAATGCTGACTTCGACATTACCGAATGTCTTTCTTGGCTACGAGGGCTGGATGGTGATTAGATCATTTTTCCTCTCACTGGGCCTTGTCTTCTCAGAGGCGATCGATGTTTCTCCAGTTGAGCAGGTAACCACTTTAGACCTGCTGGCAATAAAACACATGCGTACCTTCTCCCCTAGGTTAGTAAACCAGCTGGGCTTTGCCATTGCACACCCGATTGTGGATCCTTACGTAAAACATTTAGGAATTGGTTCTGCACACGTAAATCTTTAGAACAGTATCGCTCTGCCAGGGATCAAAATTGATGATCTGCCTGCAAAAACATTAGTGTAAATAGTGCATTATGTGAATGTTCTTGAGGCGCCATATTCCCGCTTCTTTGTTGTTTTCGATAACATATGCATCTCTTACTATAATCATGAAGGCACCATAAAAGTAAGACAATACATGTAATAAAACAAGAAACTCACACCAAGAAAAAATAAGCAAGGTAATACATGTAATCATTAGCACACGAGAGAAAGGATAGTGATTTAGAACGATACACCATCAATTGCCTAAAAACTGTAGCATCACCCAGTGTCTGCGAAGCTGGCGAGCCCCGTGTCACAGTGAGGACCTGGAGAACCTTCCCGGGCAAGGCTTCCAAGGGTGCCTTGAAAGGGGATCCAGCTTTTAGAAGGCCAGATCGACAAGCCAAACTGACTTGAGTACATTTTCAGTGCAGCAACATCTGGGTCTGCTGGCATACTCCCGACCAGCAAGGGCCAGGGCTTGGCCAGAGCCATGGCCTTAACTGGAAGGGCTTTCCTAACATATCCTACAGACAAACCTCTATCAGTGGCAGTTGGGAAAGTTTCTTGAAAGTATACAGTCCTTGCAGATAACTACACCACGGTATGTGAAAGTTTGCAAAGTAGCTGGCTTTGTCATTTATCTCTAGCTAGGTAGTCAATGGTACCTTGAACAAACTGCAAACAACCAATAGAATGCATATGTGTAACATCAAGTATAATGCCCATTATAAAAGGTCAGTGAATTCATGCCATGATATTAACAACATAATCAGAATCGTTAATATAGCAACAGTAACTGTTCCAAAAAGTCAAGAGTATATTTTTCCACACATCTATGAGTATATAACAATAAAGCAAAATAAAAGCAAGAGAGAAAGCACTAAACAGCTTACAATCAATAATGTCCATAACTCATAATCGTTACTCATTTTTCTCTGTCACCTATGGAAGATTAAACAGCAAAGAGTGTTATAAATAATTATCTCAAGTGACCAATGTAGAACATTTAAACCCATAGAATTATCGACGAAAATTAAGGATCTAATAAACTGCATCTTCACATATTTTTACACAACTCATTGTCTTATATTCCTTAATAGTTGCTTACCAAGTCTCCATCCTAATTGCTTCAGTTGGTTTCGTCTTATCTCTATAACAAAATAACTGTATCTTTCAAATTAAATGAGCATATTTCAACAGAAGTTAAACTTAACGTCACTCAAACTTAACGTCACCTAAACATAACAGAAAGTAAACCTTACAGAGCTTAAAGGTAACTTCACTGAGAATGAACAGAAATTAATCTTAATAGAACTTAGACTTAACAGAAAGTAAAATAACAGAACTGGAACCTAACATCACTTAAATTTAGCAACACTTAAACTGAACAGAGCTTAAAATTAACATCATTTAGACTTTACAGAATTTAAGCTTAACAGAACTTAGAATTAACATCATTTAAACTTTGCAGAACTAAACAGAATTTAAAATTAACATCATTTAAAGAAACTAGTCAGAATTGAGAGTGTTCCATTAAAAGTTTCAGATACAACAGAATGTAACCCATCTTGACTCCATTGTTACAAGAAAGCTACTGAAAATTTGTCATACAACAGTTAAACATCAATGAACAATATGCAAGCAAACAACTGATCCGTAAATGAAATAGCAGCAACAGGGATTTACTGGAGAGATTATAAAGGTGTGGCACATAAGTGTGATTTTACATAATTTAGTTGTGAGAATAGCTCATGGCAACTGCAAACATCATTGAAAATATCTGTTAATTGTCAGGACCCTTCTAGTATAAGCAGAATTTTGCATGATTTTCCAAATTGCAACTGTACTCCAAAAATGACAACATTGCATGCCTTGGCAAATTGCATTTAAAACCTGCTCGGTCCGCAGGCAGTGAGACTGTCTTTCATGAATGTCAGCACAATAGATTTGACCTTAGACTGTTAAAGGTAATGGGATATAAGTATTTAAGGATAAAACATCAAGGACCTAGTTATAGAATACTGCCATGAGTTTTGCACATGTAACCCTGTTAGGTCAGTGGGTGTATATGACTGACACGTATATGTAAAACAGCTACCAAGTCATGGTTTCAGATGATTTTAAGGAGTGTGGTAATGTTTGCTCCACCTGTGATCTATCAATGTACTTAAACTGTTTTGATATCAAGTTCAATTCCAATTCATAAGTGGCAAGGAAGAATAACTAGGCTTTAATCACTAATTAGCTGTATCTACTCAAAATGCTGTCCTGTTTCTTCATGGCGAAAGAATCGCAATAAAATTACCTTATTAAAGCTGTGGGGTAAGAAACAAGTGAATAGGTAAACTGTGTTCTTCAGAGGCAGGCAATAAAATAAATGAGGAACTATCTACTTGCACAACTGATTTCTATCTGCATCATCTTTCACCCTGATCTTTAAAGATTCACAATGAGGGTTTAAAAGAAGAAAAACTCTACCACGTAGTAATGTTAGTAGGTCTTCAGAGGTATGAGATCATGCTCCTCTGGATCCTACGGTAATAAAAAAGGCACCAGTAGGTTTAATTCCTATTTTAGGTTGTATATGGAAAGTAGGTGCTTTGTACAACTAATGTATTCATTATACTAACAAGGAATATCCACATTTTTGTGTGTGGAGACCTTGGTCACTGCATGTCTGTCACTCTATATTCAAAAAGAGAAAATAGCAGTGCCTTATTCGTATTTCTGTTTTGGTCCTCTGCTTGAAGTAGTCCAGGTAGATTGATTGACCTTGACAACAATGTTAGAGGCAAACATATGTTCAGCAGAATGATGCTTGGATTTCTTGAGCTGGATCTTGTGCTGAAGTGCCTGTCCACAGACACCCAGATAATATTAGGTAAAAGAGCATTTCCGGAACTTTGTTTACTGTGTCCTGCAGACTCCAAGGCAGATTTCATTACCTTGCCCCCCCATCAGAGAAATGCTTATATTTTTTTCTCATTAATTTCTTCTTCTGTGCTTTAGCAGTTGGAATGATACTGCAGGTCTGTTTCTTTATGTTCTGTTATCTTAATTTGATTTTTGGTGAAGTTCTCTCCAGGTTTAGTGGTACAGGTTGGGAATGTCTTTTTGATGCTGAAGGTAGCATACACATACCTGACTTTGCACAGAAAAGTGAGCTGTCAAGTACTATTTTCACCAGAATTTTATTTGCCACTGTCTGCTTTTTTAAGACAGGTGAGTGAAACTTCTATCTTGACAATGCATTTGGTTATGCCTTGGGTTGATAGGATGGAGCTGTGCCTCTTTCTTCAGTAAATTTGAGTGTTAAAGAAAAGGAATGCCTTGTAGAAATAATAGTTATTAAAAGCAGAAGTAAAAGCTTCCTTTCCTTTAGAATCTGCAGAAATTCTGATAAAAAATGGATGTGGATGTACCAGAGAGCCACAAGCCAGCCTCTGCTATTGCCTCTGTATAAAATCATTTTTTCTACGGTATTAGTGTGCTCCGGTACTTAAAAATATGTTGGGGAGAAATTGTGTGCTCCAGCCATGACTATTGCCTTGCACCCTATGCAGACCAGTACGCTGCCGTGAGCACATGCTGTTACCCACCTAGGAGGGAAGAATATCTGAACTCAGCCCACACAGCTATAAGTACTTCCACAGAGCAATAGTAGAGACTCACGCTCTAGGGCATGCCTTTGACACTTCCATTCCTTCTCTAGCTGTCAAAACCTCAGTGCATGCTTTTTCTTTTGGGTAATCCCACACAGCATTCTATCCAAAAGCACGGGGTGTGCAGAGACTCTAGTTTTCCAGTGGCGGTTCAGCTGCACACCTCTTTCCTCCATAAATATACTTTGCATTTGGAAGGACTGTCTTGGCTGATCAGTGTTTTGACTGATTTTTCAAGTGCATTCTCTGGAAATGAGAATTGTTTAACTAAATACCTGTAGATACACATCAGATAATAGTACTGTGGGGTACTGAAGATTCCCTCTTCGAGCAACAGAAGTCAGGGTAATGTATCGTGTATCTGACCTAGAGATGGGATGCAAAGTCTCCAAAAGAGGATGGTGTACTGAAGCTTCTTTGATGTCCAAGTGTAGCAGGGATCGGACATGTGCTTTAGAAGTTAATCTCCAATCCTATCTGCTTATCCGCGCTTTGGTTCATGTTGGGGAGCAGACTCAAAGCTTGCAAACTAGATTCCTTCCAGATAGAATCATTGAATCATTAAGTTTGGAAAAGACCTCTGAGATCACTGAGTCCAACCATTAAACCAGCACTGCCAAGCCCACCACTAAACCATGTCCCCAAGTGCCCCATTCACATGCCTTTTGAACACTTCAAGGGATGGTGATTCTACCACTTCCCTGGGCAGTCTATTCCAATGCTTGACAACCCTTTCCATGAAGAAATTTTTCCTAATATCCAATCTAAGCCTCCCCTGGTGCAATTTGCAGCCATTTCCTCTTGTTCTGTCACTTGTTACCTGGGAGAAGAGGCTGACCCCCACCTGGCTACAACCTCCTGTCAGGTAGTTGTAGAGAGGGATAAGGTGTCTTGGAGTGATTTATTATGATAGTCTATTCCATGATCCTCTGCTTATGCCCAAAAATGGTTCCTGCACCTTTAAAGTCAGAGCCCGGAGGAGTGTGGGGCCAGGTTGGGGGGAGGCTTCTTGCCTTTGCTGCACAGGCAGGTTTGAATCCTCACTGCCCAGGCTTTCCACGGCTCTGTGCAACTTGGTTTCCCTGCTTGGCTGACGGTTTTTGGCCCAGGCAAAAAACTTTTCCTTTCCCTAGCTTGGAGAAGCTGGAGTAGCAATCTTTTGGCTGCCTTGAGGTGAACTCAACAGCTGCTGCTCCGAGACTGGAGGAGTGGGATCAGAGGGAGTGGGGCCACTCCGTTCCAGCCCCAAGCCTTGAGGAGCCAAGCCGAGGAGAGAAAGCATACCAAAAGGCTCCAGCCCACCTGTTTTGTCTGCCGTGACTGCCATGGAGAAAGGGTCGACACCAGGTAGCCATTGGGTTTTCCCCTGCTGCTGGAACTCCTCTGTGGAAGTTCTACTTCCCTCAGCGTGAAAACCTGTGCCATCTCACACCACGTGTTGGGAAAGGGGTATTCCTTCAACACTGGCCCCATTATCTGGACATTTTTTGGGTCTTTGTTCCCGTGTGTGTGGGGAAGTGGGTTCTGATGGTTTAGTATTTAACAGTTATTTACTTTTCCCCTTGCCTTGTGGGTGGGCACTCTCTTTGTTAATAAACCATCATTTTTTTTCACTTTCATCTACTAGCATTCATTCCCTATTGGTGGAAAGGGATTGTTGGAACCCTTTTTGTCACTTTTCTCTGCCCTTGCTTGTATCCAGCTGGGGCCGGAGCGACCTGCTGGGTTTTTCTCAGTCCACAGAAGCTGACAGCTTTTCACCGCAGGCAGTTTCACAGAGGCAGCAGTGAAGGCAAAAGGAATGAGAGAGACGGACTTTGCAACTGATATTCCAAGTTTTATTTTTCTCTGCCCTGGAGGACAGGGTGCATTTCTTGAAGGGAGTTAGCAGAGAGACCTCTACCCGCTCTGTCTCTGCTGCTTTAAGGGGTAGGGATAACAGAGTGTAACCAATACGAGTAGAGATATATGACAGAAAACCAATGAAACATCTCAGAGGAGGAACAMATTTAAACTGGCTAATCACAWTATAGTTAGAGGGAATTTCAAATCAAGCTAACCTGTTACAAAGCTTAAGGTTCTGTGACRGAGGAGAAACGTAAAGTGAGTGATATCTAGGGAATGTTGCTATGTGGCAGACTGCCTTTTGATAACTAAGGCTGGAGCACCGCAGCACCTCCCCCATTTCTTCTTAGTAAATTAAAATTAAATTCTTGACAACATCTTTCAAGATACAGATGATAAAACAAATGGACAGCAAACAATTAAGTAACACGGTTTTGCAATGTCACTTTTCTGGTTATTTTCTCATCGTCGAGGAGGTTGCTGATGGCAGTTGATGTTAAATTGGTTTGTTTTGCTCCCCAACACTCTAGGATACTTAATTTTCCTAGAATTTTAGCTGTGGTCACTCAGGGCAGAAAGACTGACATAGATGCCTGATGGAGGTGTGACCAGTGGAAAATATTTGAGTAACATTTTGAGTCTAAATCTTCAAGGTTTTTCTTTTTGCTAGCCAATTGGACTGTGTTGCTAAAATTTGGGTCAAGTTGGGTGCAAACAGGATCACTGCCTAAGGCTGCACGGCCCTCCTCAAAGGTGAGAGGGGATGCCTGCTCGAGTATGATTTACACATGTGAAAAACAGGCTTTTAGGGAGTTGCTTAGGAGTGAACATAAATTGTATACAATAGGGAGTAGAAGTGAATCTTACAATGTTAAAAGGTGGGTCTGTTGTTTTCTGGTTAATTTGTTCTGGGRATARAAGACATTAACATAGGAAGGTGTCCGCATTCAAGTTGCTGAGGCAGATCCTCATAGATTTAGTTGTCAGGGATGCTGAGTAGGAGTAGCACTAAAGCTACGCTGAGATTATGGATAGATGGAAGGTAAATCATGTTTAAAATAACACAGCTGAAATTGGGTACAGACAAGGGGAAAAAACAATGTAACAGTGTAGTTTCTGTTTCTTCTGCTGCTTCCAAGTTACCACTTTGACTTTCTTCTCAGACAGTCTGAAGACTCATTTTTGCAGGTGTATGTTGTGTGTGTCAGGTCACTTGCAGCTGTTGTTCAGTCCAGTAAGAGTCAGTGTCAAAGGACAAGAAGAGTTGTTATTTCTGTCTGTCTGCAGAGCTGAGGTGTTGAGGTGTTGCTCTGTAGAAATAAACTTCGATTTTGGGTTTAGGGACARGTATTGTATTTAAGGCTGCTTCGGGGATAGCTTGTGCTTAATCCCGGTATTTTAGATTTTTGTGCTTTGTATAGTTCCTTTTAATGCTCCTGCTTCAATAGGCTTGATAGGGAGGCTCTTAAAATTTTTTTCTTTAAGATAGGGCTTTCCCTCGCCTACTCTTAGGACATAGGAGCAGGAAAAGGAGCTACTTTAGCACTCGTTTGGGGGTGAGGCTCCCCTGTTGTTTTTATATTTTTTTTTTTTCTGTTTTTTGTTTTGTTTTTAAAATAGGAACGGTAGRTCAGGGAATAGGAACTGGAGGTGGAAAGAAAGGAATTGTGGGAGGTGTAGTTTTGACCGTGTCTTCCGGGATAGGAAAGGAAGAGGAAAGAAAGGAATGATGGGAGGTGTAGTCTCGCCTTGCTGTGCTGCTTTGCCGTGCCATGTGCGGGGGCTGCTCGGCGGTTTGTTTGCCCTGAGCAGGGGCCGCCGAACAGCTGAACTGTTCCGCCGCAGAGGGCGGATGTCTCGCACTCCCGGGGCGGGCGGGTTTTTGTGTGTGGGCGCGGGGTGGGGGACCCCCTTCTCCCTTCCCGCTGCCACCTCCAGGTGCAGCGCGGCGCCGGGCGGTTGCCATGGCGAGGGGAATTGGAATGCGGGGAAAGTATGGGAGGTCGGGGTTTGGCATGCCAGGGGTGTACGGAGGGGGTGGGGGGTGGGGAAAGGAATGTGGAGGAAGAGCAAACAATAGAAATGCGGTCGGAGTTTCCCGCGGCCTGGACGGGGGGGGGGAGGGGGAAATTGTGGGGAAAAGTCCATGGCAAGCCTGTGAGCTCTGCCGTGTTTAGGGTGTTTTTGAGAAGACAGAGGTAAGAGGCTGGTGGCTCTCTTGTATGCATGTACAGCATATGTCTCTCTCTTCTCAAAATAAGAAGGGTGTTAGGGAATGGGGATGGGTCTCTCTCAGAGCCACAGACCTTGGACCTCATGCTTAAAGTGTGTCTGTGACTCGATTCCTACCCGACCAAGGGGAAAAACATAAAAAACAAAAGAAAAAAAGCATCTTGGTAGCCAGAGTAAACCTCTTAAATATAATATAAAGGAAAAGAGACTTACGATACCCTTTTAAACCAGCTGGAGGGCAAAGAAGTGCTGGCTCCAAGAAAATAAAAACCCCTGGATTGGTCCTTCGCTTTTTCGAACTGTTTTCCTTTTCGGGTCCGGCGAAAAGGTGTTTATTTCTTTGGTCCTTTTCACGCTTCCTTCACTGCACAAAAAGCGGCGAGATCCGCGGTGGCTGCTGGCAGTGACTTAACGGCAGGTTTGCGGAGAAGTCGCTTCCTGTGAACTGCTACACGTCGGGAGCTTCTTGCTTCTTGTGGAACTGCCGCACATTGGGCGCCACTTGTCGCTTTTCTCCGCCCTTGCTTGTATCCAGCTGGGGCCGGAGCGACCTGC
>JACAXG010000474.1:41993-54613 GCA_018881555.1 Amblyornis subalaris | reverse complement strand
TCAGAGGAGGAACACATTTAAACTGGCTAATCACAATATAGTTAGAGGGAATTTCAAATCAAGCTAACCTGTTACAAAGCTTAAGGTTCTGTGACGGAGGAGAAATGTAAAGTGAGTGATATCTAGGGAATGTTGCTATGTGGCAGACTGCCTTTTGATAACTAAGGCTGGAGCACCGCAGCACCTTTTAGAAAAGAGGACTTATTTCAAAGAGTCCTCTCTTAAATTTGTCTCAAAACTGAGACATAAGGTCACCCCTGAGCCTCCTTTTCTCCAGGCTAGACATCCCCAGCTCCCTCAGCCATTCCTCATAGGACTTGTGCTCCAGACCTTTCCCAAACTCCATTGCCCTTTCTTGGACACATCCCAGCCCCTCAATGTCTTTCTTGGAGTGAGGGGTCCAAAATTGAACACAGGATTTGAGGTGTGGCCTTACTGGTGCCAAGTACAGGGGAACGATCCCTTCTCTAGTCCTGCTGGCCACACTATTGCTGATATAAGTTAGGATTCCATTGACCTTCTTGGCCACGTGGGCACACTGCTGGCTCATGTTCAGCTGGCTGTCAACAAGCACCCCCCGGTCCTTTTCCAGCTGCTCTGCCCCAAGCCTGTAGTTCTGCATGGGGTGGTTGTGACCCAAGTGCAGGACCTGGCACTTGGCCTTGTTGAACCTCATACTGTTGAAACAAATGAGGATGTGTTCCAGGAATACATACAGGAGTATGCTCTAGCTCTTAATGGGTGATCAGTACCCAGGACTAGACTAGATCTAGCCTGATGCATAAAAGACCCAGTGTCCATATTGCGTTTCTCTTGGGGTTTCTTCTGCACCCTACAGATTTGCTTTCATTGTGTTGTATTTCCTATTAATGTGGACTTAGTCATAAGAAACAGATTTCTTGCTGCTTAAAACCAAACTAACTTCACTTCTGTTATTGATGACAGGGGTGTACACCCTTTGATAAGGGCCACCTACTAGATCTCCATGCCCATTTGAGTGCTGATCTTGTCTTCATCACAACAGTCACTATGGATGCACAAACAGGGACTGTATTGTCATGAAGAGCCCTAAATACTATTCCACTGCAGCACTGGAGTTACAAAATGCTGTTCCTATGACAAAAGTAGCAGATGACATTGTAGGTCATTTAACTCATGAAGAAAGTAGTCATTTCTCTGTTGAACACCCACCTCTCCCAGTATCATTTATTATCAGGGGAGTGAATAAACCAACACATTAAAAAGACACTGATGTGCTAAATATAGCAGATAAGTGGATTAAGAACAGTCAGTATCTGTCATAATGTAACCCATTGTATTATCTAGGTGTTATGAATGGGAGAAAGAGCTTTTCACAGCTCTACCTTTGCTCAGATTCTGGCAGAAGGCAGTAGCTCTTTTGAGATGGCCCGCATCTCAAAACCCACTCTTGCTCGCAAGTTCTTTAATCATGACCTATTAGATCTATTGCAACATGAATTATTTATTGAATAGACACAAGAAAAACAGACATGGGATTTTAACAAATTACTAACTACACAGGATAAACAAGAGAATTACTAATAGTAGGTTACAATATACAGTGCACAATAAAGGTACCAATATTACTGCTAGCGAAGAAATAGTATAGTTTAGAAGCCCAACATGACTTACCAGACTAAATTGTGGTGTGCTGAGGCTTCTTTCACCCAACTTCTAGAAGAGGTTTACTCAAGCCCAGCGTCCCAGAACTTGAGGGGTCTGCCCTTGTACACATCTTAGAGGTGCATAGAAGGTTTTCCAATTTGTGAGAGTTATGGTAGATCTTTTATAGCTGTAAAGTTTTAGTGTCTGTCAGTCACAAATTGCAGCATAATCTCCCCTCATAGCAGCTGTTTATTGTAATGTCAGCCTTGGGTGCCTGAGTGTCTCACAAGACTACGGAAAAAGGGGAGATCCCCTAATTTATACAAACAGCAGATAACCTTCTTGACAGCAAGAAGGAAGGTGGAGGGGGTGAGCTGCCTCACCACACCAGGTCAATACTTCTTGGGAGATGTCCTATATAATTGGTGTCCATGCAAACCAATGTTGCCTGTTGGCCGTTTTAGTGGGAAAGAGGAAGAAAGCAGTTGGTGAAGCATCACTGGCCCCATCTGAAATGTGCTAAGACTGTTTGCGATTCCCTTTTGAATCTAAACCATGGCAATGGGTGATTAGGCAAACAGTTTCTTTGCATATTCCTCTCTGCTACAGTTTGGAGGGGACTTTTCCAGCCTTTGCAAACATGGTGCCCTTAAAGGCAGCTCTGTTCGAGGACCTGGTGGAAGAGAGAGCTCTGTTTTTTGGTGGGGGAAACTGGCAGCAAGCTTCCTGATAGCTTTCAGTTTCTGTCAAGGGTAGGGGTTATAAGAGTAGTCAGACAAAGCACCTGGATCCCTGGTCTTTTCAGGTCTTCAGTGGTTTGGGCCTCTCATTTCATGCACACACATTTCCCTTTTCCCAGGGCTGTGTAGTGGGGGAAGCAGTCTGCCCCCATCAAAGACTTCTGCTTCCATTCAGACAGATGGCTCATCTTTGCAGACACTGCTGCTTTCAATCAGTTTGACCTCCTTTACCAAGAGAGAAAAGGGTTAGTTCTTGAGCTGCAGATGCCTGTTTCTTTCCTCTCATCCTGAGCCTTCCCTGCTTTTTTCCTTAAGGTAGGCAGAGATGAATACATGTCTCGATGTGATTGCAGACAGTACATTTTACACCAGCCCAGAGACATGCTCAGCACAATTCACATAAACGTCCTCACACACTGGACGTAATGTAATTAAAACCAAAACAGAGATGTACAATAATGCGTGTTAGTTATATGATCAGTTGATATGGATGCAAATTCACATGGTCCTAGTATGTCATCAGGTGTGTGGGGCAGGTTGCTCAAACTCTGTGCATTTGCCCGGCTGTTCCTTCTGCTGTTTGTGCAGCTTAAGGTCTTGCTCCTGACTTCAGCTGACATATTGGTCAGCTTGCAGTAACATATTTGACATTATTTGTGAATATATTCTGGAATTCCTGACAGCAGAAGCAGGTCACCTCAGTGTACAGTAGCACCTAGGAGTATAGGGACACAGATTTTTTTGATCCCAGCCTGAATTCCTCCAACAGACCTTCCAAAGGGCAGCATCAAATAATTTGTAGTCACTTGGATTCCCAGCCATGGAGAAATCTCAGAGCAATTTAGTTTTGTTGCATTCTAAAGGCCCAGCATTGAAAAGGAGCAGCCTTGTACTGTATTTCAGTGGCCAGTGAGCACATCATCCTACTTTGTTTCTAAATATAACTATGATCCCTAATATGCCTATGTTCTTTGTTTTTCTTTAATTATTTGTTCCACTTCAGTGGCTTCCCTCAGATTGGTGCAAGTCAGAGATAACTATCATGAACTTCCTAATTATGGTGATATAAATATATGAAATCTCATACTCCCAACCTGCTGTATTTCAGCTGTGCAAAGATCAGTGTGCATTGCCTGCTCTGTTATAGACAGCTGATTTTTGTCATCTCACAGGTAGCAGAATGGGTGATGGCTTTACTTTTTGTCAGCAACTGATACAAACAAAACATCGGAAGATACCTTTTACACTGGATTTTAAGATCTATCTGTTGTTTTAATTTGGGCCATTCTTATTTTATTTCTGCTTCAACATTCTTGCCGTTTTGTAGAAAAGTGTTATTTTTTCACTTATATCTACTTGCATTCATCACTCCTTATTGTTGAAAAGGGAGTGGTTAAAACAAAAAGGGGAGGTAACTCATTTTGGAGTTTCCACCCCTTAAATTGTCCTAAATCAAGACAAATTTGGTGACCAAATTAAGGAGCACAAGAGAGATAATGAAAAAATAACATTTTTGTCCAAAACATTTGTGTATTTGGTACAGAACTCACTGGCAACTGATGCGCAGGAAAAACTCTATAACCCGAAAGTTATAAAGTAGGTATGTTTAATTCAGCATGCTGGGCACATGAGGGATAGCTCCTCTTAAGGCATGTGCAACTTCTATAAAGCAGCTTTCTATATTTATTTCATAAAAACATTACTATGCATTAAGGTTCCCCGAATTGCCTATACATATGCATAATCTATTCCCGCTTCCCATGATAATGAGCTCTGAGATAATTTCCATACACTTGCGCTTGCGCAGTGCCTCCTGGTGGTCGTGGGCAGGGGTCGCAGGGGTCTCAAAATGAAGTAAGCCAAGTCTTCCTCGGAGTTGAACTTTTCACCTCGCCTCCTTGCGCATGCTTTCTGGTCCCTTGGTCTCAGTCCAAACGTTATGGCTAGTTCTAACCAGTTCAGGGGTCCAGGAGCAGGAAACTGAGTCACGGTTCCTTCATTCTATCAATAGTTTGGCATCTTCCCTCGTTCTGCCTTAGCAAGCACAATTGAGCTCAGTGAACGATATATTGTCTAGCAAACAGCACAGCTCCTGCAGGTGGATATCGTTCTGCAGGTGAGCCCTTAACCCCTTAATTCCCTTATATCAGTCCCCCCTTTTCTAAAATTTAAGTAAATTTTTTTACTAACACGCTGATTTCTAATATATAGATTCTTCTTTTAACAAGCTTCTGCAAAGAGGTTAAAGTTGCTACTCGTTGTAACATCTTCCAGTTCCACACTACCAAAATAATAGACAAAACAAAACTAATACTAACCAATATTAAAAAAATAATTAGGGGGTGACACAACATATTTAGAATACCAGTTGCAGTAGGTGACCATCCAAAAAGTACATCCCACCAGTGATGACTTGTATCTTGTCTTACCCTTTGTAAGACTGCTTATTTTTTTCAATATCATGATGAATGGTAATTAAAGTTTTCTTTCTACTTTTTTGAATTTCTTTCAAAATTTTGACTTAATCTGGATGTTTCACAAATGAACCCTTTCTGCTCTCGAGTAACACAGGATTCCAAGTTTACAGTCTGCCATCTCTTATCTACCATCCGGGCCCATGCTCTATGTTCGGAGGGATAAAGCACTGTTCCCTCATGATTCAATCTTAATACAATAATAGGATGGATGACAGATTGTGGCATTTCGTATAATAAGCACAAAGGCTATAGCTGTGTTAATAATAGGGTCATATATAAAATTTACTAGGGTCCCCCAGGATTGGAGCTTTTTTCCTAGGTCAGTGGCATTGTCCCAAATAGACATTCAAATTTCAATGGGGAAAGCACCTTCACTTCCTTCTCTTATTATTAAGGCAGCTGTTGACTGCATCCACAGTTGTGCCTGTATACAACTAAGAGCTAGGGACACATTATCCTGGACTTTACCAAGTGCATCTATTATTAATTTATGGTCCTGTCCTTTTGCTTTTTTCCATTTTGATAATACCTTTAAAATTTGCCACTGGCCAGTTCCTAATACTAATAAAAAATTGTAAGGGTTGTTTTAGTTTCATCAAATCAATAGTGGCTGTAGCCAATTTATTCATTAATATCTCCGAATCAATTCCATTTAGCACTCCCAATCCTGTCCCTAGCACTCTGATCAAGTCTCTTTGTGTTTTGCCCTAAAAGGAAAATACCTGTTTCCATAGCCAGGCTGTCCATCCTTTAAAGGATATTTGTAAAAGAGGAGAACATGCTGTCTGAATTCTGGAAATATTGGTTTGCATTAACAATTCAACACGTTTAAAAAACCATTCTGGGTTAAACAATAATTGTTGTTGACCAGTGTTCCTTATTACATAGGGACCGATTTAATAAACTTTGGGTTCCAACTCAGGTGGTGTCGCTTGTGTGGCATGGATTATTCGGGCCTGGGTGGTAGAGTTTACAGAAGACTTCGATAAAATTCGAAGTTCAAAAGTAAATCCCCAGCCTGTGCCAGCCCTGAACTTTACACCACATCTCACCAATGTTGTATGATTTGCTGTAAAATTCAACCAGCATACTGGGCTGTACTGATTGGGTGCAGTGGTGTTTACACAGGGCTGGTATTTCTGTGATTCTTTTCCTTGATAAATTTTCATGACTATCCCTGTGTGTCTACTACATTGAATTGTGTCTTGTTGGTTTGTGTCCCCTTCTTGTTTTATTTGAGTTACAAACGCTTGACATCCTACATTAGTTAGTTCTTTAGTGCCATTAAGATAATATGGGCTATCTGGCAATACTTTTGCAGTTGTATAAAAGTATAATTCCTTAATACTATCAATACTTCCCCATTTATCTTTTCTATATAGTTGCCGATTTTGCAAAACTACAGCTTGGAGGGTTATATTCCAATGTGGAAACAGTGTCTTCGCTTTGTCTGGGGTCCCAAATGTTATTCCTCTTTGGGACTAAATATTTCCTTGTTCATAAACAACCTCCCATCCCAAAGTTACGATCATAACTATAAAAAAAAAAGTTTTCATTTTGCCCTGGTAAACTTCACTTTTAGTTCGGTACCACCAGGAGTCACTCTCCAAGGAGCCTCTGGAGCCTTCTTTACTCGAGTGTGATGAATCCAGGCATTCTGCTCCTTGATTTTGATTATAGTAAAGGAGGTGAGAAGTACTTGGAATGGTCCTTCCCACTGTGGTTCCAGAGTTTTTTTCTGCAAGAGACTTTACACATATATAATCTCCAGGTTGTATATTATGTACAGGTCCATCTAGCCCCTGACTTCGGGTTCCAGCCACGTGTTTTTCAAGTTTTCTAAGTTGTTTGTTTAATGCTATCATGTAACTGGTCATCATTTCTTCCCCAATTTCAGTGGACATTCCCTTCTGCACCCCATATGGTCTCCCATAGAGCATTTCAAAAGGGCTTAGTCCCTCTTTGGCTCTTGGTTTGGTTCTAATGCACAACAAAGCAAGTGGGAGAAACTGGGGTCAAGCTAGGTTGGTTTCTTGTCCTAGCTTCACAGTTTGTTGTTTGATCAAGTGATTCATTTTCTCCACTTTACTTGGCTGAGGATGATGGGGGTGTGGAGCTGCCAATCTATGCCTAAATGATGGCTAATTTGTTGTACCACTTTTGAGATAAAGTGTGGTCCCCTATCTGAGGACATTGTGGCTGGAACTCTAAAGCGTGGTATTATTTTCTGCAACAATATTCTAGTTACTTCTCGGGGTTTTGCTGTTCTAGTGGGGAAGGTTTCTGGCCAGCCTGAAAAGGTATCTGTTAGTACCAAAAAATATCAATACCCTCCTTTTCTTGGAAGTTCCAAAAAATTAATTTGAATCATTGTTGTCCAGGTTGTCCTGGAGTGACTTTATGATGCTATATATCACAATCGCCTGCTTAATGAAAAGTATTAACTCTGTGTCTTTAAGCTGGCTCGAGAAGCCAGGAGCTATGTTTTGGTTTTCTTCAAAGGATATTTACATTCTTTCACCTTTATCAGCTCGCTATGTTATGGTTCTGAGGAGAGAACATCTCGGCAGTCTCTTTCTATAGTTGGAGGCGAAGGGACACTTTTTTTACCTTTACCTTTTTCTTGTGAGTTTTCGCCTGGTTTTTACTCAGCTGAGGGATATTTGGACGGAGTTAAAACTTGCTTTTGGYTTTTTCCCTCCTCTGCYTGAGGCAAGGGAAGAAGACAGTTTTTTTTTTCTGGGATTGTATTTTCTTTTTTCTTCTTCCTTTGGAACTGTACAGCAGACAACTGGGCTCTGTTCTACATACCATCTCACCGGGGCCTACACCCCCCGGGCCTGGACAGGGCCTACTCCGTACTCAAGCAGCTAGCTAGAGACAGAGCAGAAGACCACACCTGCCAAGGACTCAGGATTTTGATTCATTCAGGTTATCCTCCTCATGAGAGGTTTATTATCTAACATTATTCATTTTTATTTTTATTTCCTTTTCCCTTCCCCTGGTGCCTGCGTGCACTCCCCCCAGCAGCTGGGTTTTGCTAAATAAACAGGTTTTTTTCACTTTCCTCCGAGAAATTCTTAAGGGGAGGGGAAGGGAGTTTCGAACCCTATCTTTTGCAGAGAAGGCTCTTCCAGTCTTCCTCCTAAGTTTGTCCAGACCATGACAGACTGTGAAAAGAAGAACAGGACACCTTCAGGGTCCTCCAGTATATTCTCTCCGAGAGAGAAATTAACTATGACCCAGAGATCTTGAAAAGACTCTTAAGATGGGGTCGGGAGAGAGGATTTTTTGCCACCCTTGGGAGTGTTGTCAACGACTTAGAATGGGAGAGCCTGGGAATCGCTCTCTGGGCTGCTGTAAGTGATGGATTGGTAGAAACTAAGGGACTTAGCACGGTATGGAAGACAATAATAATGGTGCTAAGGCAAATTGAAGCCAAAAAAACAGCTGCGGCAGGGGCAGTGGCCTGTCTAGAGCCAGGCAGTCCTGTGGCTGCCTTTCCGACATATGCACGTGAATTCTTTGGGAGAGCAGACCCAGTTATGCCATCCCTACCTTCTGCACCCCCGGAGACGGAGTTACAGGCTCCGCAGACCACCCCAGGACCAGAAAAAATGGAAGTAGATGAGTCGCCCCTCCCACAGCCGCCAGAATTACCTACAAAATGTCCCGTGGTTTCCCCTGAAGAGTTAACAATAGCTCTGGGAGGGCGCGTGTATCCCCCGCTGCCCCCCTCGCCGCCTGACTCACCGCGGCTTGGCCAGAGCAAGGATCGCAAGGGCCCGACTCCCCGGGGGGGGAGGCCCCGGTGGGGGGTCCGTCCGCCCTGCGGCTCCGGCTGAGGAAACAGCTTGGCGAACAGAGAAGGGAGGAAAACAGCAGGAGCAAGAAGGGGAAGAGGGGAAGCTTCAGCCGTGGCAAAAGTTAGACCAGAATTGGGGAATGCGATGATTGACTGATCCCCCGCACTCGAGGCCCGGAGCAGAAAAAAGAAAGCCCTGACCGCGGGTCCCCAAGCCGCCCTGTGCCCGATAATCCTGCTCGGCGGTGGCAAGGGATTATACGGGAAGCCCTGATCTAGGTGAGTTTATTCCACAAGCGTTCCCGGTAATCACTACCCCTGGTAACCCAAATCAACACCAGTGGGTGGGGCTGGATTGGAAGCTCATCCGAGAAGGGCAGAAAGCTGTAATGGAGTATGGATTATCTAATTCGTACGTGCAAACCTTGCTGGACCACATTTTTACTAGTGGTTTAATGGCTCCGTTTGATTGTAGAAAGCTGGCAGAAATCTTTTTAAAACCCACACAGAGACTGCTATGGCAAGCGGACTGGGAAAGGCRTGTAGAAACCGCCATGGTTGGAAATCTTGAACTCCCTGAAGGAGACCCTCRGCAGTTTGCCACCCCAGACATGATGCTGGGGAAAGGGCCTTTTACTGACCCGCAAGCCCAGGCATGTTTACGTCCAGCAATTTTGCAGCAGTCTCAGCAGCTAGCTCGGGAGGCATTCTGTGCCGTCCCAGACATGGGACTTCCGTCACCATCCTATACAACTGTTAAGCAAGAGGCAGAAGAGACTTTCATGGGTTTCACAGATCGCCTTAAAAGTGCACTTGATCGAGTTCCAGGAATGTCTCCAGATGTAAAAACTGCCTTGGGAATGCAATTGGCAGTAGAAAATTCTAACCCTACCTGCAAGAGGATCCTGCAAACCTTGCCTCGAACTGCCAGTTTGGTGGACATGGTTGAAGCTTGCTCCAAGGTTGGAACTCCAGAAGAAAAAGCCAGTTACCTAGCAGAAGCACTGGCTGTTGCTCTTAAACCCCTGGTTCAACAGAGAAGAGGTGATTCTAGCCAGAAGTGCTTCAGCTGTGGTAAGCCTGGCCACTTCAAGGCATGCTGCCAAGTGAAGGCTGCAAAGAAAAGTCAGGCAACAGCGACATCTACTGGTTACTTAAAAAATTGCAATAGGTGTGGTAAATTTGGACACCGAGCCAGCGAGTGCAGATTGAAATACAAGAAAGATGGAACGCCGTTGGGAAACGAGGGACAGAGCGTGAAAGGGGGACGCACAATGACACAAATGTTCCCCTGCAACCAGGCGACTGCCTGGATGTCCTCAACTCAGCAACAGCAGGAAGCGCCGGAGTGGACTTGGCAACAGCAATAGAAGTAACTTTGCAAAACACTGATGTACAGGTTATTCCATCGACGGTGAATGGGCCTTCGGGGTATGAGCTTAGTGCCCTGCTGATAGGGAGATCATCCACATCAAAACAAGGCATTCTTGTCCTGCCGGGGCTGGTAGACGCAGATTACCTAGGCAATATTGGGATAATGGTACAAACACTGAGACCATCTATCCACATTCCAAAAGGTACCTGATTGGCCCAGTTAGTTCCTTTTAAAGCCCAGGTCCCTAGACAAGGGGTCATGCAAAGGGGGAGTGGGGGTTTTGGATCGACGGGAGCCCCTGAGGTGATGTTCGCATTACCATTATTGAGAGATAAACCAATTAAACCCATTACTTTTCAGTACCCTGATGGAGGAACCCTGTCGACAGCAGCTGCATTGCTGGACACCGGGTCAGATGTCACCATTGTTCCCTCATTAGCATGGCCCGCAACATGGCCTCTGAATACTCTGGAAACACCAGTTATGGGGGTGGGGGGTGTGCAAATGACTCGAGTTAGTAAAACCCTCTTAACAGTGTGGATTGAGGAAGAAGCACATGTTTGTGCCCAGGTGAAACATTATGTGATGGATACAATGATCTGGCTATTGGGACGGGATGCACTGAGTCAGATGGGTTTCTGTCTCACCGACGAGGGTTTTTAGCAGCGGCCATTGAAGGGCGGCCAGTCCTAAAATTAAAATGGTTAACAGAAACACCAATATGGATTGATCAATGGCTGCTGTCTAAAGAAAAGCTCGCCCTTGTTAATGAATTGGTTGAAGATCAGTTGAAAAGGGGGCATGTCATTCCTTCTACAAGCCCCTGGAACACGCCCATTTTTGCAATCCCTAAGAAGTCTGGGAAGTGGAGATTATTACACGACCTTCGAGCCATTAAGTCTGTAATGCAGGAAATGGGACCCCTGCAGGCTGGTCTGCCCTCACCATCCATGTTACCTGTCAATTGGCAACTGTTAGTTATCGATTTGAAAGATTGCTTTTTTACAATCCCACTACACGAGGATGATAGTGAAAAATTTGCCTTCTCAGTGCCATCCATTAACAAGGCAGAGCCAGCAAAGAGGTATCAATGGGTTGTGTTGCCACAAGGGATGCGTAATTCTCCCATGATGTGCCAACTGTACGTTGCCTGGGCACAGGCCCCGTTGAGAAAACGGTACCTACGGTATCTTATCTATCATTACATGGATGATATCTTGATAGCAGGAGAACATATAGACGTAGCAGACCTGCTACCTGCCTTACAGCAGCAATTGCGGGAGGCAGGCCTTCAAATTGCCCCTGAAAAATTCCAACAAGAGGCCCCATGGAAATATCTGGGAATGCTTATCACTGAAGCCCAAATTCGGCCCCAGAAATTAACAATTTGTACAGAAATTCGGACTTTGACAGATGCTCAAAAATTAGTTGGGGACGTACAGTGGATTCGTAGTACCTGTGGCATAACTAATGAAGATCTTGAGCCTCTAATGCCATTATTGAGAAGGGGGGGTCAGGCCAATTTGCTGTGCAAGCTGACTGAAAAACAACAGAAAGCTCTTACTCAAATTGCTACTAAATTGGGTAATTCCTTTGCAGATCATTGGTCTCCTACCCTGCCATTGTCATTGGCTGTGTTGAATAAGGAAAAACATGTGATGGCTATACTGATGCAGTGGGATAGCCAGGCTAAACAGCCATTAAAGATCTTAGAGTGGGTGTTTTTACCATCCAATTTGGGTAAATCTGTGACTACGCGAATACAAGCTATAGCAAAAGTTGTGGTCAAGGCATGGAAACGGACATTAGAAATTGCAGGAATGGAACCCCAAAATATTCTTCTTCCATTGACTAAAGATTACTTGCAATGGGCATTGCAGAATTCAGACACCTTGCAATGGGCATTGTTGAATTTTTCAGGTCTCATTAGTACTCATTTTCCCCCTCACAAATTCTTTTCTTTACATCAACAAGCCGAGGAACTACCTTGGTTATCAAAGCAACCTGTAGAAGGCCTCACGGTTTTCACTGATGCCAGTCGAAAGACTTGTAAAGCAGGGTTGACTTGGCAGGACAAAGGCGAGTGGCTCAGTGAAATCCTTGAGGGGCCAGGGGACTCTTTGCAAATCCTTGAATTGCGTGCTGTTATCCGAGTATTTGAAAAATGGCCAAATGATCCTGTTAGCATTGTTTCTGATTCTCTTTACATAGTAGGTGTTGTTGAGCGCATGGAACGATCATTATTGAAAGAAACTCAATGCCAACGATTGTGGCAGCTCTTCGTACAGCTATGGCAGCTACTTAACTCTCGTAAGCAAGATTATTTTATCACTCATATACGGAGTCACTCTGGTCTAATGGAAGGTCTGGCTTTGGGAAATGAGAAGGCTGACCAATTGGTGGCACCACTTTGGGCCTGTTTCCCCCAATATTGATAGGTTTGGTCAAGCCAGAAGGGCTCATGAGTTTTTTCACCAAAGCGCAAAGGTTTTACACAAACAATTTGGAATATCGCTGCAGAATGCTCAAGGAATCATCTCAACCTGCCCACAATGTCAGGGTATGATTGGTGGATTGGGTCCTGGGGTTAATCCTCG
>JACAXG010000474.1:0-40878 GCA_018881555.1 Amblyornis subalaris | reverse complement strand
TCTTATCAGAGCCCTCAGGAATTCGTCAAGGTTACTGAAATGTAAGCTGCGCTAAATTGGGAAAGAAAAAGCTGAAGAACAGAATATCAAGACAGCAAGAAGTAGATAAAGAAAGACTGTGCTGCACTGGACTAGAACCAATCATATTTTCTAGAAGGTGCATGCAGAGCGCGTGGACAAGATAGAGGGACCAATCAAATAACGCGTGATTGCGTGGACAGTAGTTGTAAAATGTATAAGTAGAGTGTAATGTAAACAGTAAAGCGTCTTCTGCGTAATCATATTGATTTGTTGTTCAGAATTCCTGAGCTCCCGCGCCTGGGTTTCTGCTGCATGTGGGTCAGTGCCGGGGTCTACTCATCTCTTCTTTTCCTGCCTTCCTCTGACCCCTCGATGGGTGATACCAAGGTCCATCGCTCCCCAGTCAACCCTGTGCTGCTTGGTGCCCACTGCCGAGGTTGTTGCTGAGACAGGCTGCTGCCCCCAGAATTTTCACCAGGAACGATCTCCCCTCTCCCTCTCGCCCAGGCCACCATTGCCACGTGGAGATGTTGCTGCACTTGTGCCACAGCGCCCCTGCAGCCGGCGGGGGAGTCACTGCAGCCTCTCTGCCCCAACAGAGAATCGCCCAACAACAGAGAAAGGACTGTTATGGGTTTTGTTTGTTCTCTTATTGTTGCTGTTTATCTGTCTTGTTATATATAGATATATAATCCTAATAAAGAACCGTTATTCTTTTTACCACATCTTTGCCTGAGAGCCCCGTAATTTCAAAGGTATAGTAATTGGGAGGAGGGAGGGGGGTCATCCTCTCTATCCCAGGAAGGTTTCCATCCTTCCTTGGCAGACACCTGTCTCAAACCAGGAACTCTCCTTAGCACCAATGTTGCATTAAGAAGCAGGCATTCTTTATTCGGCCAGATACACGGGGGAATAGTCCCTTCCAAATCCATGCATGCTGAGTACAAGGAAGTTTCTGTTTATATACTATCTTTTACATACATATTCATTGATTGTCCCAGTGATGCAAAATTGAGTTTTTACCTTATTTCTCTTATATATTCTTTGTTAATTTTAACACATGTAGCTGTAGTTTGCATTTTATGTTCCTAGTACTCTCCCCTGCCTTGATAGGCGGGAAGACAAAACACATTTCAAGGCCCTATTCTGTCTTGGTTCTCTGGTCTTGAGACCAGCTCTTTGAGACATATTTTTATAAACAAAGTTAGCTCATTTGGGAAAAGGGGAGTTTGGAAGGGGTTAGAACGAGGGGGAAATTACCTCACAAATTGCAATTCTAATTGGTAATTCTTGTCAGATATGCTAATTTGCAAAATCTGTAAAAGTTGTATACATGTCACATAAAGGGGCTTTTTTGGGGGCCTTTTCGGTGTTTCCAGCTGATGAAGTGTGCACCTAAGGATCCTTATAAAGGTAAACACCTTTTATCACCTTAACCGTGTCTGGTTGATTGATTTTTTAGGGTCCGACTGGGGAGGGAAAGGCATCAGTTTCCTTCTAGCAAGCAACGAAGGGACAAGGAGAGACTTCTTGACAAGATTCTTAGATTGGGAAACACCCTGCCCCCCCACTCTGCTGACATTTTAAGATGGGTTTTGCGGCGGTCTGAGAAACTGCGAAGTTCCAAAAGACCCGGCATGGAAGGAAGGTATAATAAAAAGGCGGTATTTTATTACTAGCATTTGTGGTTTTTGTGTTTAGAGATCTCCGGGAGGTTTGGTGGAGCGGGAGTAGCCAGGGGGGCCTGCAACGGGGTGGAAAGTTTCCTGCATGGAGTCGGTGTGGGGGATGGGGATGCCCTTCTCCTCAGACTGCCTGAAGGCTGCAGTTGCACAGTGTAGCCTGTGGCCTAGAGGGTGTGATGCTAGGAGTCGAACTCCAAAAGGTTGCTGGTTAGATTCCCAGGAAAGAAAAAGTTTTTGTGTGTGCTTTCTTTTGCTTCACATAGCTTAGTTTGTTCACTTCAGGAGTGGAAATCTTGGATTCAAATCCTTGGACTCTCTGGCCAGAAACTCTGTTCTCAGCGGTTTTTCTCTGTTTATATAAATAAAATTGGGTGCGTATATTCAAACGGACGCATGGAAATACCCAATGACTCCCCACTGGATTTAATCCAAAACATTGGCACTCCTTAACAGCTAGAAGGACGTCCTTAATCACAGGAGAATTGATCTGGCTTTTCACTGAGGTGTGGCCAGTGCAAAAGTTAGAAAGAGGAGGGGTGTGGCCTCGCTTTGGTAGTCTAGAAAATGAGCTAATAACAGGTTTATTGTCAGAACTTTGGTCTCAGAGAAGGTTGAAAGAACTAAGATATGCCAAAATATTAACAATATTTTTAAACATATCAAAGGCATATGAACCTGACAAAAACTGTTTTGAAATGGTTTTACGAGAGAAGGGATAAGAGGGAGGAGCCTCTTGTTAGACCGGTCTATATGGATAAGTCAGGCATGGAAAATAAAGATATGGTGGCCCCCGCTCTGCACGGGGGAGGCATTCCCCCCTTGCCACCTCCACTGGTGGGGGTGGGGGGGAAACCGCCACCGCACCAGACAATCCTGGGGGCGGTGATGGGAGCAGAGATGGAGGTGGTGAAGAGGGCAGAGAAAGAGGCAGAGATGGAGGCAGGCATGCCACAATCCCAGACCATCCCAAGGCCAGTGACGGGGGTGGGCGTGCCTCCGCCCCCACCCATCCCGGAGCAGGGGCAGGAGTGGGGCCCAGCTGCGGCAGAGGCTGCCGCCCCACCGCTTGGGTGATGCGAGAGCTAAGAAACCATCCCCCGATCGGCACCCAGCTGATGTAACACCCAGTACCAGCAGAACAGCCCCAATTAAAACCGAGTCTAGTGGTTAAGATACAGATAGTTCCTCGGAAGATGAAACCAGGGATGAAGCTGCGGCAGTCATGGCAGCCAGGAGGAAGAGGGGAAAGGCAGCCGAAGAGGCCATGGAAACACACCTCCCAGAAGCAAAGCATACCAGATCTAGAAAGGGGGAATCAGAAAGGGAGGCACCTGCCATACAAGCCCCTCTGAGACAAGCGATTGGGAATCAAGGTGTGAGTTATATAAAAACACCATTTTCTCTTGTAGAACTGCAGCAGTGGAAAGCCTCGGTTGGACAGTATAGAGACAATCCAGAGAAGGTAGCTAACCTTGTAGATAGGGCTATTAAGACACAAAACTCGGACTGGGGTGATCTGAATGTAATGCTAGACACATTATAAGATGAAACAGAGAGAGGGATGGTTAATAGGGCTGCTATATCTGCTATGGAGACTCTAATTGCAGCTGGAAATCTTCAAGGGCCAGTCAATGGTATTTTCCCTTTAAATGACTCAGGGTGGAACCCTAATATGGTAGACGAAATGGCAAAGTTAAAATGTTATCAGAATTGGATAGTACTTGGCCTGAAATGTGCCATTCCTAAAGCAGTGAATTGGTCCAAATTATACGAAGTCAGACAAGACAGAAATGAAACCCCTACAGGTTTCTTGAATAGACTCAAAGAGGCTGCACAAAAATACACAAATCTGGATCTCGAGGCACTTGCAGAGCGAACCCATCTAGCTTATTTGTTTATAGGCCAATCTGCAGATGACATAAGGAAAAAGCTACAAAAGATGGATGACATGCATGACATAGATAAATTGTTGAATAATGCCTGGAAAGTATATAAAAGAAAAAATTCAACGGCCAGGGATAGATCCAATCAGAACAAAAGGGGTGATCAGGAAAAGTAATGTAACATGCCAAAAAGGAGTACTCCACCTCTAGACAAAGATCAATGTGCTGTTTGCAAGAAAAAGGGACACTGGAAAAATGAGTGTCCAATGCTGAAAAAGAAACCCCCAGGTCCAGCTCCCCAACTAGTGGTAAACCAGGAATGATGGGGACCAAAGGGATTATCCCTCCCAGTGGACCCTTTGATTGTACCTAAGCTGAGGAATGATGATGTTGAATTTTTGGTGGACATGGGAGCAACATATTCTGTGTTAAATACTTTAGAAGGGAAACTGAGTCAAGATACTGTAGACGTGATTGGTGCCACAGGGGTAAATGAAACACGGCCTTTCTCCCAGCCTTTAAAATTCAAACTGGGAAAGCACTGGGTGACTCACCAATTTCTTTACATGCCTAACTCACCCATCACATTGCTGGGGAGGGACTTACTGGAAAAATTGGAAGCGGAAATTAAATTTAAAAGGGAAGGAAGAATACAAATTATAATTCCTGAGACTAAATTTGTCAAAGCAGCTGCCCTTTTCATACAGGATAAGTGTGGCAGAGTTCCCATAGAAGTTGAAAATGCTGTCATTACAATAGTGTGGGCCAATGATGTTGCAGAAGGATCCAAATGAGCAGAGTCTGTGATCACTGCACTCAAACCAGGAACTACACCATTAAGGCAAAAACAGTACCCTTTAAAATTAGAAAGTCGTAAGGTATTGGCACCTATAATTGAAAAGTTCCTTAAGTTTGGGTTATTAGTGGAATGTCAATCTAGGTATAACACACCCATCCTACCAATAAAGAAGGCTGATGGTAAGAGTTATTGATTAGTGCAAGATTTAAGGGTGTTATGGGTTGGAAAAAATTAAAATTTTTTCCTTTCCCCCATGTAGCAGGGAGGCTGTGTAGGTAAGGAGAGGCTGGCCGGGAACGGATGGGCGATACTTAAGAACAAAGAAAGTTATCTGTCCAACCGCATTCTGTGCTGATCACCCAGAATGGACGATACTTAAGGACAAAAGGGATCGCTTGCCCAGCCCAGAGGCCAGGACAATTTCCCCCAATTAAAGAAAACAAAGAGCTGGAACTACTGGCAGGGGGTTGTTTCCCCAGAGGCTGGAGCTTATCATTGCAAGAGATGAAGGGGCACTGCCCGAGACTTTAGCAAGAGTTGGGTGGAGACCGGGCTCGCCTCTTTCTTCTCCGCTCGGTGTTCAGGGAGGACGGTCGTGTCTGCAGCGAGTGCCGGTTTTGCTCTAGGAACACCATTACACTGCGATGTCTCCTCCAGCTCGCTCCAGAGCATGGATACATTGTGACATCTCCGCGAGGGTCCTGCTGTGGCACAGGGTTCAGAGTTACGCTGTAACCAATAGCCGCCCAGAGCTGCTCGCCTCTGCCGTCTCTGCCGCCAGCCTGGGTTTCTGCTGCACGTGGGTTGGCGCCGGGGTCTACTCGTCTCTTCTCTTCCTGCCTTCTGCTGGCCCCTTGGTGGGTTATACCGAGGTCCATCGCTCCCCAGTCAACCCTGCCTGCCTGCGCTGCTTGCTGCCTGCTGCCGAGGTTGGTGCTGAGCCAGGCTGCTGCCCCATGGGTTCGCGCCAGGAGCGATCTCCCTTCTCCCACTCCTGCTCACCGGAGCCACCATTGCCACGTGAGTGGTCGCCGTGCTCGCGCCAGAGCGCTCCCTGCAGCCACAGGGGAACCACCGCAGCCTCTCTGCCCCAACGGAGAACCGCCCAAGGACAGACAAAGGACTGTTACAGGATTTGTCTGTTCTTTTATTGTTGATGTTTATCTGTCTTGTTATATATATATAGATATATAACCCTTGTAAAGAACTGTTATTCTTTTTACATCTTTGCCTGAGAGCCCCTTAATTTCAAAGGTATAGTAATTGGGAAGTGGGAGGGGGGTCATTCTCTATCCCAGGAAGGTTTCCCGCCTTCCTTGACAGACACCTGTCATTCAAACCAGGACAAAGGGCAATGAACAAATTACCAGAGGATATATACCCAGTTGTAGCAAACCCCTACATTCTTTTGACCACAGTGACAGACGAATTAGAGTGGTTCACTGTCTTAGACCTTAAGGATGCCTTTTTCTGCATTCCTGTCCATAAAAACAGTCAAGAGCTTTTTGCTTTTTAGTGGGAAAACCCTGAGACAGGGACGAAAACACAGCTCACTTGGACAGTCCTACCCCAAGATTTTAAGAATAGTCCAACAATATTTGGAAACCAGCTAGCAAAGGAATTAGAAGATTGGAGAAGACCATAATCTGAAGAGGTTTTTCTTCAATATGTTGATGATATCTTGATTGCATCTAGAACACAAGATAACTGTATCAGACTCACTATAAGCTTGTTAAACTTTTTGGGACTAAGTGGGTACCAGGTGTCAAAAGAAATGGCACAGATTGCCAAAGAAGCAGTAGTTTATTTGGGGCTTGAGATCTTCCGTGGACATCGACAACTCAGCAGAGAATGGAAGGAAGCCATCTGTCACCTTCCAGAGCCCCACACTGTGACAGAGATGCAAGCTTTCCTGAGAATGGTAGGTTGGTGTTGCTTGTGGATACCAAATTACAGACTCCTGGTAAAACCTCTGTATGGAGCACTAAAAGCAGCCGAAAAGGGAATTATTATGTGGACAGAGAGCAATAGGGCTGCATTTAAACACCTGAAGCATTCTCTGATGTCAGCCCCAACATTGGGACTGCCAAACCTAACTAAACCTTTTGAACTCTTTACACATGAACGACTGAATGTTGCTCTAGGGGTACTGGCGCAGCACCGTGGGAACCAGCGAAGGGCTGTGGCCTACTTCTCGAAACAGCTAGACAATGTCAGCCAAGGGTGGCCTGGGTGTTTGAAAGCTGTGGCAGCTACTGTCATCTTGATCCAAGAGGCCCCGATACTCACCTTTGGGCAACACGTTGTAGTGTATGTGCCCCATGCAGTACTAACTGTAATGGAACAAAAGGGAGGCCATTGGCTTTCCCCTAGCAGGATGCTTAAATACCAGGCTGTGTTGTTAGAACAGGATGATGTTATGCTGAAAACAACTTCTGTCGTTAACCCTGCCATGTTGCTGTCTTTCACGTCAGTTGACGATGGGCCTGAGCATGATTGCTTACAGACAGTAGAAGAGGACTATTCCAGCAGACCAGACCTGAAGGACGTGCCTCTAGAAAACCCAGATTGGGAGCTATACACCAATGGAAGCAGCTTCATGAAAGATGGTAAGCGAATGACAGGTTATGCAGTGACAACCACGGAGAAGGTGATCGCGGAAATGGCCCATCCACAAGACGTGTAATTTCAGAAAGCTGAGCTGATTGCACTGACGAGGGCCCTGAAACTGAGCGAAGGAAAGAAGGCAAACATATGGACTGACTCTAAATATGCATTTAGTGTTGTCCACGCCCATGGAGCCATCTGGAAGGAAAGAGGACTGCTGACTGCTCAAGGTAGTGAGATCAAACATGCTGAACAGATCCTTGCACTCCTGCAAAGCATCTGGAAACCTACAGAGGTAGCTATCATGCACTATAGCGGTCACCAAAAAGGAAAAATCACTCCTGAATTGGGAAATTGCTTTGCTGATGAAGCAGTAAAAGGGGCTGCCGGAAAAGGCATTCTCACAGTAGTACCACAAAAAGTAATTGATCTGTCAGGGTTTACCCCAAAGTATGATGAGAGAGATCACAAGTTAATTAAGTTCCTTAAACCTGAAATTAAAGAAAGTGGGTGAGCTGTCACACCAGTAGGGCAGGTTGTAGTCCCAACCCTGATCCTTCAGGAGAGCTCAGTGAGAACATGAAAGCACCCCTTGGGGAACAGAAAATATTTTGAAACATCTAAGAAAGGTAGTAGTAATAGGAAGGGGAATGACTGATGTTGTACCGTCTGTAGTAAGCAAACATGAAATCTGCAGTCGAAACAATCCTGATACGAGCAAGAGGGTTGTGTTAGGAGTAACAAAAACAGGGGATCTTCCTGGAGATTATTGCCAAATAGATTTTGCTGAATTACCATGCAAAGAGGGATACCGGCACATACTGCTATTGGTTGACGCTTTGAACAGATGGCCTGAAGCTTACCCCTGTCACACTAACACAGCCAAAGAGGTTGTAAAAGTTTTCCTCAGTCACATAATTTCGAGGTTTGGGGTTTGTCCTGATGTGACTTTATGATGCTATATATCCCAATCGCCTGCTTAATGAAAAGTATTAACTCTGTGTCTTTAAGCTGACTCGAGAAGCCAGGCCCTTCTTTTGGTTTTCTTCAAAGTTGTTTACATTCCTGGTTCTTTATCAACTAGCTTTGTTGCAGTTCTTGGGGGAAACTCTGCTTCTCAGGAGAGAACTCTCTCCGGCCGCTTTCTGTGTGGCAGAAGGCGAAGGGGACACTTACCTTTTTTTTCCTGTGAGTTTTTGGTACTGCTTTTGGCTCAGCTGAAATTCTGGAGGGAGTTAACTTACTTTTGGCCTTGCCCTCCTCTGCCTGAGGCACGGAAAGAAGATAGGTTTTTTTTTCTGGGATCGTAGTTTTTTTTCCTTCTTCCTTTGGAACTCTACAACAGACTACTGAACTCTGGGGCCTACCTACACCCTGGGCCCGGAGAGGGCCTACTCCGTACTCAAGCAGCTAGCTAGAGACAGAGCAGAAGACCACACCTGCCAAGGACTCAGGACTCTGAATTCATCCAGGTTGTCCTCATCACGAGAGGTTTATTATCTAACATTATTTATTTTTTATTTTCCTTTCCTTTCCCCTGGTGCCTGCATGCACCCCCCCAGCTGCTGGGTTTTGTTAAATAAACAGGTTTTTTTCACTTTCCTCAGAGGAGGCTCTTTGAGTCTTCCTCCTAAGTTTGTCCAAACCGTGACAAACATATTTGGCGCCCAATTCGTAGGGGTCCGACCCCTTTTAGGGTTGTCATCAGATAGAGGACCACACTGTCTCAACAGTGGTTTGGCAGGTTAGCCGAATTTTGTGAATCACTTGGGATCTACACACGTTATGGTTTTAACAGGCTGTGGTTGGATGAAAGTTTAGGACCAATAGATGGTCATTTTCACCTCTGTGAATTTGCATATTTTGGTGGAAGAGAAAGGAGAAAGGGCATCCATCTTAGAACTCCCTGGCTGTGGGGACCAGCGGGTGCCGCTCCGGGTTGGCTCCGGCCCCACCAAGGCCGGGCTGCCCAGCCTCCTGCCACCTCTCTGGTGAGCGGCAGGGGCAGCCACAGTCACCGGGCGGTGGCCGCGCTGTGCCAACAGTTGCAGTACCGTGGCGGAACGTTGTAGCCACTTATGCTAATTACCATAGCAGCAGTGAGAAGCCCTAGAGCCGCGCGGAGGGCGCGGCTTCCACTCCTTCCAACTGCAGCTATAGTCGACTGAAGACCACCAGGCAGCAGAAAATCTGGAAGAGACCAATTTTCAAGGATTTAATGGTACCACTCCAGATGCTAGCCTTTCTTCCAAGCTAGAGAGAGAGAGGAGGTCTGGCTGCACGGTGAGAAGACAAGATGGCCACGGCCTCATGGCCTGACCTACCATGGCCACGTGAGAGTCAGAGAAAAGAGAACAAATCCACCTTATATAGATCTGAGACTTTCTTCTGCAAGCCTTGGTGAGCTTTAAATGTAACAAAACTATTCCTCTATAAGTCGTGAAGAGTATGTGGGGGAATGAAGAGATTTTTCCACAACCCAAGAGAAGTTGCCCATGCTAGAAGTGCATAGATTGCTGAGGTTTTTTTGGAGATTGAAAAAAAGGACCTTTACTTTCAGACTAGGATAACTCATCTCATCCTTAAAAAGACAAAACCCCATGAACTGTTCTAGCCCACGCTGGCAGTGTATTGGAAAAGACTGCTGGTAGTTGGGAGAGGAACTGTTTTCTCACTGCATTCAGGTATTCGGGCTGGCCTGTTTGTGTTTGTGATGGAAGTTACGGAATAAGAAAGATTCATTTCTATGTATTAACAGGGACTCTTATAAATCCCATGTTTTTGTTTCCTCTTCGCACATTTGGTAAGAAGGTGGGATGGTTTTTTGGGAGAAGGGAAAAGTGTCTGTATGTATTGCCTTAATATCTTTATTATTATTATTCTTTTTACTTTTAGTTTCTATTAGTAATAAATATATTTTAGTATTTTAAGTTTTGGAGCATCTTTTTGCCGTGTAGTCCTTCCATTTCTCCTCAAATATCCATATTTCTCCTTACGAAAATAAAGGTAATCCCCTTAAGAACAATTTCTTGTGGTGGTCTGGAAATTCTCAAGGCTAACCAACGACAACACACGTTACAGACCCCAACCAAGTGGCAAAGTTGAACATATGAATGGAACCCTTAAAACACAAATTAGCAAAATTTGTCAAGAGACATCTATGACATGGGTTCAGGTCTTGCCTGTAGCCTTACTGAGGATCCGCATACAACCGAGGCAGAGAGACAACATAAGTCCCTATGAAATATTGTATGGCAGGCCCTATCAAGTTCCACATATTCCAGGAAAAATTCATATGAGGGGGAAACTTGATTTGCAGAGGTATTTAATGCCTTTAAGTTCCACTTTGCAGAAGCTCCAGAGATTCATCATGTTATCCAGACCCATAGGACTGGACACACCTGCTCATCTGTTCCAGCCTGAAGACTGGGTCTACGTTAAGTGGTGGGACAGTGAGCCTTTACAAGTTAAGTGGAAAGGACCATTCCAAGTCCTGCTGACTACCCTCACCGCAGTCAAAGTCACTGGCAAAGGACCCTGGATCCACTACTCCAGAGTTAAGAAGGCTTCTGCTCCTGAGACCATCAATAAAACAGAGACTGATACTAACGAGAATGTTGCGTTCTAAATTGTTCTTTTTGTATCTGTTATCTGCACAGGTGGTAACCATGATGCGAGTTTGGGTTCTTATGTGGACCAGAGTGGGAGGGTTAGCAAGGATTTAGCTGAAATTTGGGAACAAACTCCAATCTTGCATCAAGTATCTTTCAAAAATTACACACTGAATTTTGATTATATGTTTCACATGCTCACTTCATGGTTACCAAACTGGCCTTAGATAAAATAAGTGTTCATAGTAGCTGTCAATAGATACATAGAGTAGAGACTCGACAAGGTAGAGGCCTTGTCAAGCTTCTAAATGGGGGGAATGATCCCAAAGGGATTTTTGCTTTTGTACTTTTTGTATATTAGTGGCCCTGTGGCCCTGTAGCCCTACAGCACCTTGTAAATTCTTAGCTAGCAGTTTCCCTACCCTTTAGACAAAACAAGATTCCTGAATCACCTTATCACCGCTAGTGTTCTGGGACCAGGGACGTTTCTCTGTCCCATGTCTCCTAAAAGCATAAACAACAGCAGAGCTAGAAGTTTAAGGAGGGCTTTAGTAGGAGGCTGAACCAAGGGGGGAATTATCTCATTAACTCTATTTCTAAGTGGGAGATTTTGGTCAATTATGTTAATTTGCTAAACTTATAAAATGTCTGAGTCCATTGGGAGGGGGTAGGGTAGGGTAGGGTAGGGTAAGGTACGGTACGGTACGGTACGGTATGGGACGGGGACTACGGTGATCATTGTGTGGTGCGGATCTTGTACCCTTGGAGAATCTCCAAATAAAGGTACCCGCTTTCCTTATCCTCTTAACATTGTCCAGTTTCTGATTTTAGGTAGAAAAGGCATCACCAAAAACCCGATAACTGCCTGAAAATCCTGCTGTATATGGTTGGCCAGGGTGGTCAATAGGTCAGCTGCCAGGGTCTGGGTGTCGGCAAGTGTTGGCAGGGTTGATCTGAGAGGAATCTGTATCTGTCCAATATAAGAGCTAACAGTGCTTAATTTATTGATTAAGACTTCCTGATCAATAGAATTTAATATCCCCAGTCCAGACCCAAACCGTCCTGGTACGCCTCTTTTATGTCTATGATTTGGTGTCCAGGAATGTATCCATGACTCCCATCCTTTTAGGCTTTGCTGTATGAATGGGTAGCATTCTTGTTTAATTTCAGAAATATTAGCCTGCACCTTTACTTCCAGCTTTTTCAATGAGTACTGTGGATCTAAAACAGCAATTTTTCATTTGTTTGTTTTACCACATAGGGACCTGTGAGTGAAAGATTATATTGTTTTGCATATGGTTCCAGTGTTTCCAATGATACAGAACTGTTTTTAATTTTAATTTTAAATATTTGTGGAGTAACCCATTTGGTTTTGCTGACTGTTGAGTACCCAAAACATGTAACTGTTCTTTCCTCAGATACATTGACTGCCTTTAGGCAAGCATTTCTGAAACATTCAGAAACGTTACACTGGCCTCCAGTAGTGTTATAGAGGATACTCACTTTACTAAAGTTCCCAATACAAATAGTTGAGTATTCTGAGTATCTAGGCCCATGAAAGGATGTGGTTATGCTATCAGGATTCCGTGTACATTTGGGTCACCACCACTGGGTGGCAGAATTGGGCATGATACATCCTACTAGGGTGGTTATGTCCTGAGTTGCCCCTTCGGCTGGATTAGTTAACATTCCTGATGGCCCCGAATATCCTGAAAATGAGACTTGATTTTCAAAAGCAGATTTTATATGAGACCCATTCCATGCACTAAGCGTGCAAACAGTATGATGCGTTAATCTAGGTGCATGAGAGTCGTCTATTGGAAGCAATATTTGTTAGGTCAAATCATCAGCAGGCTCAATTATTATATCTCTATATGATGATTGTGCACCTACCCAGCCTACGCATTGCAAAAGAAGGGGACTGCTTTGTGCTAGGTTATAGTCACCTACATTAATTTGCATAAACCAAAAATCCTGGTAGGGATCACATGAAAATGAATGCACACACTGTTTGTTAAAGAGGTTATAGATGTGCATGGTCGCTGCAGTAATCTTATCTATAAGAGGTTTGTGAGTTTCAAATTTACAAGCCATAGAGATCTTACTTTCTGGTGGGACACGTAAAGGTGGGCTTGGGGTTAGATCTTCCCCAATTTTTGACTGCTTGGTCATTTATCCCTAAAATAATGTAAAGAGTTTTTACCTTTCTAGTCCCTTTTACCCCATTATATCCTGAGTATGCATGAGTGTCCCATTCACCAGGGTCCTTCTGATGCCAGAGAGATTTTTTGCTTTTATGCTTTTTATATTAATAGCATCTTAGTTTTATACTTTTATATATTAGTAACCCTGTAATCCTATAACCTCTACCCTGCAACCTTGTATCCCTTTCCTATAGACAAAATAGAACTAAGTTATCAGCCTTTAAGCATTCCAGAGTTGGACTTGATATCTGAAAAATGAAGCTATTGAAGTAAGCAGAGAACTTCCAATAGAAACTTGCCACAAGGAATAGTGTGACAAAATTCTGCTTTTCATTGGAGAATATTTCAAAACTATGTTACCCTATAATAATAGAAGCTTGAACGAGCATGGGGCTCTTTTTTTACACCTTTTGTACCCTTTTTACCTTTGTATATCTTACACTTGCTGGACCCTGCTTGGCAGGATTGGGCCCAAAGCCTGTGCAGCGGTGGGTCCTGGGGGAATACCCCTGGGAAAGCTTTGCTGTCTCCGAATCCTTTAATAAATTTTTACTTTTTACCCTCTTATTCGGCCTCAGCCTTTATTTTCCAAACATATAAGGCATCACTTCAGGACAAGGAGATCTTGATGATGATGACAGTCATCTGTCGTGGCTTGGATTCAGAAGTATCAGGAAGATTATGATCGTGTGAAACGCAGCTTGGTTTCTCCTGTTCTTTCCGAGGTCCATTTCTGGATTCCACTTGCCTTTTGCGGAATCCTTTTAATTCTGGAATAACGTATCCAAGAGGTTAATCCTTTAAGTTTAACAGCTGTATAAGTGGTTAAAAGTACCAGATAGGGTCCTTTCTATTTTGGCATAAGGGGATTTCACTCAATTGATTTTATGTAAACCTGGTCCCCAGGCTGGATATTGTGGAGAGGAGCATCTAATCCTCTCACTCATGTGTTTGAAATGTGCTGATTTATTTTCTGCAGTTGTTGTGTTAACTGGATAACATAGTCTTGGAGGTACCCTTCTCCAACTTGCACAATATCTTCCCCTTGATAGTTATGGTTATACGGTCTCCCATACAATATCTCAAAGGGACTCAGTTTTTCTTTTGTTCTTGGTTTTACTCGAATTCACAATAAAGCCAAAGGTAAGGCCTGGGGCCAAGGTATGTTGGCTTCTTGTCCAATTTTGATTATCTATTGTTTTATCAGGTGATTCATCTTTTCCACCTGGCCGCTGGCCTGGCGCCAATACGACGTGTGTAAGTGCCAGCTGATTTGGAGAGCTTTGCAAAGTTGATGTGCAACCTTTGCTATAAAATGTGGCCCTCGATCAGAGGAAATGTCTAAAGGCACTCCAAATTGAGGTATTATGTTGTTTAACAAAACTTTGACAACCTCTTTGGCTTTATTTGTCCGAGTTGGAAATGCCTCAGGCCACCCCGAGATGGTATCAGTCAGTACTGTTATAAATGAATATGTAGGCTGAAATTTTAGTAGCGTAATATTGAATATTTATTATTAAAACAAAGGCAAACACAGCTCTGGGCGCTTGGCAAATCTTGCCAGAGGCGCGATTCCATTCATTTTACTGTGATCTTAAGTACCTTACCAAACTGTTACATATTCATTAAGCCCAAAAGGCAATTTACACTTCACTCAACTCCCCCCTCCCTGATTCCTACCCCCCTTCCACCAGCGCGACACCGTCTTGGATGCTCTGGTCTTCTGTGTTACTTCAGAATTAGAAGGGGCTGTCATCCTCCTCCGGTATAACTTAATTTGTAGCTGACACTTTCTCTGGGAGGTGTGAGTTTTCGATGAGATAGCAGGCTTCCTGAAATTCTTGTGAGATCTGGTGAGATAGCAAACTTCCAGATGCATGCMRTTTATCTTTTTGTTGTCTTGAATTGTCTTGTTAGCTTAAAGATATTTATTACCATGTATCCATTACAACTATTTCAAAGTTACAATTCACTCTAGTCTTGTTTCTACTTAACTATATTTTATTATTTCTACATACTATATTTTACTATTTATACATAGCACATTATCATTGGTAAATGTTAAATTCATATATGCGAAAGCCAACATTATCATTCACTTATCCATTACAGTACTAAAATATATTTATACCCCCCTTTTCTTGGGAGTTCAGAAAAGTCAATTTGCCAGTGTTGTTCAGGATATTGTCCCTTGTCTATTTTCCCAAACTCTACGCTGTTATTAGTTTGTGGATTGGTTCTAAGACATACATCCTTGGGTTACCTGTTTTATGATAGAGTACAGGTTGCATCCCACTATTGTCCCTATCAGATATTTGTGTAAGGCATCTCCTCTCCAGTGCACACAATTATGTTCATCTTTAACTAACTTCCATAATGCTTTTTCAGGTATCACTATTTGTCCTTGAGGAGTTACATAAACATTACCTTTTAGTTCTGCTTGCAAATCCTTCGCCAATTCTAAATCTTTCTGTGTATATGATATTTCATTGTCATATTGTACCTTACCTTCAGGAATTAATGCCTGAATCTCAGCATTGCTTTGTTCTGCCACCCTTTTTGCAGCCTGGTCAGCCAACCTGTTACCTCTTTCAGGGTCCATTTCTCCTTTCTGATGTCCTCTGCAGTGCATAATTGCAACCTCCTGAGGTAGAAGTATTGCTTCCAGTAATTTTACAATTTCCTCAGAATGCTTAATCTGCTTTCCTTGAGTTGTCAGTAGTCCTCTCTCTTTCCAAGCTGCTCCATGGATGTGTACTTCTCCCAAGGCATACTTGGAGTCTGTTCATATGTTGATCCTTTTCCCTTCGGCTAGTCGGAGAGCATGGGTTAGTGTGGAGGGCTGTGGGCCCTCAAGGCAGGAGCCTTTTGCACTCCCCTGGAGGAGTCAGAGATAAGCAACCTTCCTCAGGGTCATGGTGAACTCCCAACACACCTTGTTTCTTCATGGTAATAGCCTGTACCCCGTTGGCTAATTGGTTTCCACCCCACCCCCTGTTTTTCCCATATAAACCCCTGCTTCTGCCCCTTGCCTCTCCCTTGCAGGGTGGTTGGACAATAAAGGCTACCTCTGCGGAACTGCCATACGAGGAACTGCCATACTGTCTCTCTGTCCCCGAGTTTGCCTTGGGTGATTTCAACAAAGAGCTGAATCACAAGAGCTGGAATCACTTGTAGATGAGAGATTGCTACACTTGCTGAAATCACCTGTCACCCAGGAAGGCCTGCCAGTGTCCCTGGAAGGGCTGTTCCCTGCGGGACGCTGTCTAGGAAGGTCACGGCATACTGGTGCTGATCAGCACCGGACCCTTCTTGCGACAAGTGGCGTTCCGAACAGCTTGGACTCCCACGCTGGACGTCCCTGCAGAGAGCGTCTCCCGCACAGCTACTGTGGGACTGAAGCTGCCATCGGATCGTTGCTTCTCTAAGGAGACCCCCCTGCATTCTAGCAGAGGCTATCTAAAGAGACAGGTCGAGACCCTCACATACCATCTCAGAGAAGAAACCCCGCTTGAGAATCGACCTACAGGCTAACCACCTTCCCAGCAAACTTTTCTTTGACCCTACAGGCTGCCCCCATGCCTGAAGAAACAATTGTAAGTTAAAATTGGGAATTTTCTGCATGCTTCTACCTTTTTAGGGTCCTTTTGTTTTGTTGGGTTTTTTTTCTGCTGGGTTAGGGAGTGGGACCACCAGGATGGGACACAGGCTAGGAAAACCTAGCCTTACCAAACCTGAGAGAGACCTTTATTCCCAAGTTCTAAAAATCCTTCTTGTTAATAATTTTAAGTTTTCTAAGGGGAATCTTTCTAAGAACCTTAAGCTCTTTATTCGTTGGATCTCCAAGCATTTCTCTGATACTAACGGGGACTCTATCCTTTCTAACTCTTTTTGGGATCTCATCAGGAAAAAAATCTATTATTTTCAAGCTTCTGTTGATCTTTCTGTCTCTCAGTTTATTCGTTTATTTCATATTATTGTTAAGTTCGTAGAAAAAACCTGTAGCATTTCGAGGAACCCCCAGTCAAACCCTCCCCCCACTTCCCCTTCACCGTTTAAGACAGAAAAGTCAGGCGGCGGCTTCTGTACAGAACAGGGTTGCCATGGATACCCTGATGCTTCCCGATTCTCTCTCTCCCAAGATAACTCTGGCCAAGCTATCTTGGAACCTCCCCCCACCCCCAAACCTGAACCCCTATTCCCTGCTATGTATCCATCTGTCCGCAAAAGGACGCAGGCGAGGCAGCCCTCTCTACTATCCTGCCTTCCCCTGTTCTAAACTATCCCGCCCCCCCCCGCAGTACCACACCCCCTGCCGTCTCCTGCAGCCGTTCCCCTGGCTGTGGATGTGCCCCTACACCCCTCGCCCCCCCATCCCTCTGCCGTCCCCCCTCCACCCCTTTTCACGCATTCCAGCGCCCCTGCCGTGTTTTGTGATGCAATCACTTCTACCGAGAAACTCCTACCTTCCATACACCCCCCCACCCATGCCAGCACCTCAACAGTGAGCGATACCTCGATTGCTCTTATCACCTATCCTCCCTCCTTTTCACTTGCTAATGGGATAACTCCTGCCCCTCCAGACAAACCTGTTTTACCTGTTTCGTTGCCTCAAACCTCACTACCCCCCAACCCCCCCTCCTCAGGGGAAGGGAGCGCGGGCTCCGTTCCCCCCCCCCATTCTCTCCGTTCCTTCCACAAACCTCACTGCTTCGGACTCTCCCCCGCAACCGCCTGCAGCTGCTGCCGCTGACTTCAAACAGCCTTACAGAAGCACCAGCGGCGGCACTCTGACCCCTGCTTCTCCCGAGACCTGTACCTGCCGCACAGCTGTAGCCTCCCCGCCGCCTTCCCCCGGCTGGGATGTGCCCCCCACCCCGGCACAACACCCCCGGTCCTCCGCCACTCCCGCTCCCAGCCTGGCCCGGGTGGCGCCGGCATCCAAAAGCTGCCGCGCTTTGCCCCTCGCCGTTCAGCTCCAGGCTGCCACGGCTCGCCCGAGGAAGCACCGCTCCTCCTTCTCAGAGGATGACAGCAGCACCGCGGACTCTGACTCAGAGTCCGAAGATCGCTGGGCGCAGACACGGAGGGAAGCCACCCGGGAGGGAGACTGGGAGCTAGCCCAAAAGATTTCAGCCTTCCCAGCCGTTTTTGGGAAAAGGAGGCGGGGGGGGGACCCACAAGGGTATGGGAGCCAATTGTCTACAGAGAAATCAAAGACCTTTGCAAGATTGCTAAGGAACACGGGCAGGGATCCCATTTCTTTAGAAACTTACTAGAAGCCACCTTCTCCGCCCATACGCTCATCCCGCATGATATTAAAAACATTGTTACCTGCCTTCTTTCCCTGGCGGAGTACATGCTATAGGAGAGGCATTGGAAAAGACATTTAAAAACACTATCTGACTCCTATTCCAAAGATGCAAGTCGGCCAAATTTGACCGTGGAGCAATTAGCCGGAGAAGGTGAACTTCAAAAACCCTCAGACCAAATGAACACGATACCTGAAGCTGCACTGCAGGATATATCCATTGCAGCAAAAACATCACTGCTTCTTACCCCTGATGACTCGATGCCCACACAACATTTCTCTAACATCAAACAAGGAGTGGACGAGAGTTTTATTAAATTCGTGGACAGGTTAAAGGTAGCCCTGGAAAAACAAATACAAAGTCCAGAGGGACGAAAGGAACTTTTGAGTAAACTTGCTATGGCAAATGTTAATGAACAATGTAAGACTATCCTGAGGGCTTTACCCTGTCCTGGAGTGACTTTATGATGCTATATATCCCAATCGCCTGCTTAATGAAAAATATTAACTCTGTGTCTTTAAGCTGGCTCGAGAAGCCAGGAGCTATGTTTTGGTTTTCTTCGAAGTATATTTACATTCTTTCACCTTTATCAGCTTGCTATGTTATGGTTCTGAGGAGAGAACATCTTGGCAGTTGCTTTCTATAGTTGAAGGCGAAGGAACACTTTTTTACCTTTTTTTTCTTGTGAGCTTTTGCCCGGTTTTTACTCAGCTGAGAGATATTCGGATGGAGTTAAAACTTGCTTTTGGCTTTTTCCCTCCTCTGCCTGAGGCAAGGGAAGAAGACAGTTTTTTTTTTCTGGGATTGTATTTTCTTTTTTCTTCTTCCTTTGGAACTGTACAGCAGACAACTGGGCTCTGTTCTACATACCATCTCGCTGGGGCCTACACCCTCCGGGTCTGGACAGGGCCTACTCCGTACTCAAGCAGCTAGCTAGAGACAGAGCAGAAGACCATACCTGCCAAGGACTCAGGACTTTGATTCATTCAAGTTATCCTCCTCACGAGAGGTTTATTATCTAACATCATTCATTTTTATTTTTAATTTCTTTTCCCTTCCCCTGGTGCCTGCGTGCACCCCCCCAGCAGCTGGGTTTTGCTAAATAAACAGGTTTTTTTTCACTTTCCTCTGAGAAATTGTTAAGGGGAGGGGAAGGGAGTTTTGAACCCTATCTTTTGCAGAGGAAGTTCGAGTCTTCCTCCTAAGTTTGTCCAGACTGTGACATACCCCTGGACACAGAACTCACCATAGAGCAGATGGTGGAAGGCTGCACACGCCATACGTCCACCGAAAACACAGCTGCCCAAGCAATTGCGTGCTTTGACAACAAATCAAAAGCCGTATCACTTCGACCAGTATGTGAAGTCCACAGCCGAGTATCAGGAGCAGGCAAGTGGACCTCAGAAGGCACCACCATCTCTGGGAATCCCAGCACACATGAAGGAGACCGGTCACACAGAGCGATACAGATGGGAACCCGGTGCCAGCTGGTAACCACGCTGTCCATTGACTTCACAGATGAGTGTTTTTACCGTATCCCCACAGGGAAGTACGGACCACAAGACGGTCCATGGGACATTCTCATCCTAGATGACACTTTTCATGGTCCAGAACAAATTTCTGTATTACCGGAAATACAAACAGTACACCCTGGACAAGAGATCTTTGTCCAGCTTTGCTGCACGGACACACCCTTTTACCTTTCACAGGGAACACCAATTGCATAGGCCTTTTTGCTTCCACAGGACCACCCAGAACAGGTTCCACTCAATCCAACCAAAATATGGGCACAGGTTGTGGGCTCAAATAAGCCTACCATCGAGTGTGGCCTGCTCTGTAAGGGGGAGCAGATCTACCGACCAGGGATGCTAGACACTGGTGCAGATGTGACCATCATCGCCCGCTCCGAGTGGCCAGTGAACTGGGAACTGCAACCGGTGGCAGGCATGATTTTGGGGATTGGTGGAGCCACAGTGCCTATGTGGAGCAAGCGGAATGGCATCGTCGAAGGCCCCGAAGGCAAGATGGCGACCATCTGGCCTTACGTGGTGAGGGCCCCCATCACCTTATGGGGCAGGGACCTCTTGTCCCAATGGGGGGTTTCCTTACACATCCCCAATAAGGATTTCTAATTGGGGCCACTGAGAGGTGCACACCACCTTCCATCCCTCGGCTCACCTGGAAATGAAAGGATCCAGTGTGGGTCGAGCATTGGCCCCTTTCCAAGGCAAAGTTGTGCACTCTGGAAGCCCTCGTGGAGGAACAGCTTGCCAAGGGTCACATCACCGAGACCACCAGCCCTTGGAACTCCCCTGTCTTTGTGCTGAAAAAGCCCAGCAAGGACAGGTGGAGGCTCCTCCACGACCTCCGCAATATCAATGAAGTCATTGAGAACATGGGTCCCCTCCAGCCCGGCCTGCCCTCTCCATCGATGCTGCCCAGAGATTGGATGCTTGCCATCATCGATATAAAAGACTGCTTCTTCAACATCCCACTCCACCCCCAGGATGCTCCCCGGTTTGCTTTCTCCATCCCCTCTCTTAACAGAAAGGCCCCACTCAAAAGGTACCACTGGCTTGTCCTCCCCCAAGTCATGAAGAACAGCCCGACCATATGCCAGTGGTAGGTTGCCCACGTTCTGTCCCCCATCCGGAGCCTGTTCCCGGACGCAATCATCCACCATTATATGGATGATATTCTGATCTGTGCTTCAGAAAAAACTTATTTGGACATGACTGTTAAAAGAACTATTGAAGCCATAGAGGAAGCAGGGTTCGAGATTTGTGAGGACAAGGTACAGTACACCAGCCCATGGACTTACCTTGGACTCCAGATCCGTGAGAGGACCATCGCACCCCAGCAACTAGCCATCCAAGACGACCCAAAGACCCAAAGAGACTTACACAAGTTGTGCGGATCCATCAATTGGGTACGTCCCCTGCTAGGGATTATGACAGAAGACCTCGCCCCCCTCTTCAGTCTTCTCTGCGGCGGCGAGGACCTGGACTCTCCACGCGCCCTCACACCAGAAGCCCAAGATTCCATCACCAAAGTCCAGGAAGCCCTATCTTCACGCCAAGCGCATCACATTGAGCCCAGCCTGCCCCTCCAGTTTACCATTCTGGGTAAGGCCCCCCGTTTCTACGGGATGATTTTTCAATGGGATCCTCAACTCAGAGACCCTTTATTAATACTTGAATAGATCTTTACAAGCAGTCAGCCTACAAAAACAATAACTACTCCTCAGGAAATGATGGCACATCTAATACAAAAGGCCAGAACTTGCCTCCGCTCTCTTGCGGGGTGTGAATTCACGTGCATATACTTGCCATTAACCACTGGGGATCTGGAGCATTTGCTCCAGACCAATGAGAGCCTCCAGTTTGCCCTGGATAGCTACCCAGGCCAAATTTCCATCCACATGCCGAAACAAAGACTTTTTAATCGTGATTCAGCCATTAATCTGATCCCAAAATTAATCCAAAGTAGGACACCTCTCAAAGCTCTAACCGTTTTTACTGATGGCTCAGGGTCATCCCACAAGTCTGATGACTTGGAGGGATCCCAGAACTCAGAAGTGGGAGTCTGATGTCCAAGTAGTGGAAGGATCACCAGAGATTGCTAAGCTAGCAGCCGTCGTCAGAGCCTTTGAGTAATTCAAAGACAAGCCCTTTAATCTGGTCACAGATTCACCTTACATTGCTGGCATAGCTATGAGGGCTGAACACGCCTTTCTCAAGGAGGTCTCCTATCCAAATTTACACCAATTGATTTCTACATTAATTCATTTAATCTCCCACAGAAAGCAACCTTACCATATTATGCATGTAAGGTCACACACTGACCTCCCAGGTGCCATCACGGAAGGGAACAGGAGGGCAGATGCGCTGGCAATGTCGGCAGAGACTGCTAACATCCCTGACATCTTCGCCCAGGCAAAGTTATCGCATGCATTCTATCATCAAAATGTACCTGCCCTCATCAGGATGTTCAAGCTCTCGAAAGACCAAGCGAGAGCAATTGTAGCAACATGTCCAAACTGCCAAAATTACCAGATACCATCTATGGGTACCGGGGTTAACCCCCGGGGCCTGAACAGCTGCCAATTATGGCAGTCTGACGTGACCCACTTTCCATCCTTTGAAAAGTCCAAATATGTGCACGTGTCAGTGGACACGTTCTCTGGGGCAGTGTTTGCATCAGCCCACACAGGAGAGAACGCTACCCACACCATCAAGCATTTTCTCCTTGCATTTGCCACCCTGGGAGTCCCTGAACAAATTAAAACGGACAATGGGCCCACCTATGCCTCCCGCAGATTGAAAGATTTCTTCAACCAGTGGGGGGTAAAACACACGAAGGGCATACCCGCTAATCCAACAGGACAATCCATCGTAGAACGGACCCATCAGACCATCAAAAGAGTCCTCAATCAGCAACGGAGAGAAACAGAGATTATATCTCCCGTTGAAAGACTCTGTAAGGCTCTCTACATTATTAATTTCCTAAATTGTACATCATCAGAGCCTGACCCTCCTGTACTCCAGCACTTCTTGAATTCGGCCCAAGCTAAGCTCACTGAGAAGTCGCCGATGCTGATCAAGGACCCAGAAACACATCAGATTTCTGGGCCTTTCCAGTTGATTACCTGGGGGAGGGGGTATGCTTGTGTCTCACTACCATCTGGCCCCAAATGGTTCCCAGGAAAAAACATCAAACCATACTTAGGCCCTGCAAACGCTGCCTCCACAAATAATAACCGAAATATCCCCAAGTCTGACACATCAGGTCCAGATAACCAGAGAAGCTCAGCCTGGAGACGGAGGCGGCATCGACTGCCAAGAAGAATCCACCGTCCCGTCACCAGGTCACCGACAAAACGCAGCTCCAAGAAGGACTCTACTTAACAAAACGCAAACTACAGGCCAGACATACATCTGGCCAAAGCTGTTATAAATAGCAAGTTATTCCCCAGTTATTCCTAAAACCCCACTTACCTATATACCTACCTTCCTGTTCCAACCCCTCCCCCTCCTCCCCAGCCCTCACTTACCTCCAACCAGAATATCCCAAACCCTCTACCTCCCCCAACAGTTTTCATTTTGAAAAACAAAGAAAGGGGAAATGGAAAGGGAGGAGGGAGGAAAAATGAAGACAACCCTTCCCCTTCACCACAAAGCTAACAAATTTTCTTTTATATTCCCTATCAGAAGCCCCATCCCTGTCTAAAGATGAGACTCATCTACCTTGGTGCTGCCCTCACTGCCACCTGGACGCTCCTCACAGCACCACAGGCCCTCAGCTGGATTTTCCCACAGCCCAGCCATAATATCTGGGTGACCCTAGCAAGGACATTAAAACAAGATAACTTGTGCCTGTCCATGGGCAACCTAGACAACCCATTGTCAACRTGCCTGGTAGGGATTCCTCTAGCAGCACATGAATACCCATATACAGGTAAGAAACCCAATCCGGTAGACATTTGGGATGAGTGGACCAAGATTCTTCCACAAGCACCAGAGGAACCCCAGGAATCGGACTTATTGGGGTCCTCCAAAGCTCATTACTGTGTGCAATTTTATTATAAACTATCTGGCCAACATTTGAACCACCTTGACCTTATTAGGTCTACCCATAAAAAAGATGTATCACTAATTAACAAAGTTTATAATCCTCCAAACTGGTGCAATTACACCAGTCATATGCTTTCTTTGTCCTCACTCCACCCCAAAGTGTTGCCCCGGGGAGTGTTTCTTATTTGTGGAGACAGGGCATGGGCCGGGATCCCCTCATGCCTTCAAGGGGGTCCTTGTAGCCTTGGCCAGCTTACTACCCTCACCCCAAACATTATGATACTCCAAGATTTAAAGAATAATTCGGCACACAAATTGGCACGCCAAAAACTATCATATATGGAATATGATGAAAACTGTGATTCTCAAGTTATTGATTGGATTAAAGGAAAAAGGGTAGCAGTCTCCCTACTTCTACCTTGCGTAGCTGCTGCTAAAGCCCTTGGTGAGCTAAATCACCTGGGGTGCTGGCTTAGCAAGCAGGCCAATGCAACATCTGCCACCCTTAGTGATCTCCTCCAAGATGAAGAAACCACCAGACACTGCAAAACCAGGCAGCAATGGACTTCTTGCTCTTAGCCCATGGACATGGCTGTCAAGATTTTGAAGGCATGTGCTGTTTTGATTTAACATCATGTAGTGACTCCATCTCAAAGAACATCCAGCTGCTAAAAGATCAAGTCCACCAAATCAAGACCGAAGAAAAAATCACAGACAGTTTCAACAACTTTCTCAGAAAATGGGGACTCATGGAGTGGGCACTTTCTTTAGTTAAGGGTGTTTTGTGGATTTTCATTGTAATTCTTATTGTGTTGCTTTTGTTCTCATGTTTTTTACGCTGCTTTGGAAGGGCCGTTGGGGAGGCGTTCTTGGTAAACAAAGAAGGGGGAGTTGTGGGGGGCTGTGAGCCCTCAAGGCAGGAGCCTTTTGCACTCCCCTGGAGGAGTCAGAGATAAGCAACCTTCCTCAGGGTCATGGTGAACTCCCAACACGCCTTGTTTCTTCATGGTAATAGCTTGTACCCCGTTGGCTAATTGGTTTCCACCCCACCCCCTGTTTTTCCCATATAAACCCCTGCTTCTGCCCCTGACAACAGAGAGCTTTTGTCCCTGGCCTCCCCTTCACAGGGTGGTTGGACAATAAAGGCTACCTCTGCGGAACTGCTATACGAGGCTCCTGTCTCTCTGTCCCCGAGTTTGCCTTGGGTGATTTCACAAAGAGCTGAATCACAAGAGCTGGAATCACTTGTAGCTGAGAGATTGCTACACTTGCTGAAATCACCTGTCACCCAGGAAGGCCTGCCAGTGCCCCTGGAAGGGCCGTTCCCTGCAGGACGCTCTCTAGGAAGGTCACGGCATACTGGTGCTGATCAGCACCGGACCCTTCTTGCGACAGGTTAGGGCTATTATCTCCGCCTTCTGGGCTGATGTCCCTGCTGGCAGAGGTAGGGCTTCTATCACCTCTTTCTCAGTAGTAACTGCATATCCTGATTTTCGTTGTCCAGCTCTCACAAAGCTGCTCCCATCTGTGTACCAAGATTCTGCTCCCGGACACGGAGTTTCTTTAAGATCTGGGTGGCTGGAGTAAGTAGACTCAATGGCTTTGATATAGTCATGCTGCAAAGGTTCATTGTCTGTCTGGCAAGTAGCCAGAAATGCTGCTGGATTGACTAAAGAGGTTAGTAGTATAATATCATCTTGTTCCACTAAAATCACTTGGAATTTTAGGAATCTGGAAGGTGAGAGCCAATGCCCACCCTTTTGCTCAAGAACTGCTGCCACTGAATGTGAGACAAACAGTTATTTGTTTGCCTAAAGTGAATTTTTGGGCTTCTTGGATGTTTAAAACAACTGCAGCGACCGCTCGTAGACAGCCAGACCACCCCGTACTTAGTTCATCCAGCTGTTTTGAAAAGTATGCTACTGCTCTTTTATATGGGCCAATTGTTTGAGCCAGTACTCCCAATGCCATCCCTTACCTCTCATAAGAGAAAAGCTAGAATGGCTTCAAGACATCTGCTAAGCCCAGAGCAGGTGCTCTTTTCAATTCCTCCTTCAGCTTCTGAAAGGTTTCCTTACCTTCGGATGTCCATTCCAGGTCTCTGGGATTGTCCTTTAGCAGTTGGTACAGTGGTTTAACCAGTAGTCTGTAGTTAAAAATCCAGAGCCTGCACCATCCGGTCATTCCTAGAAAGGTCCTTAATTCTTTGGTGTTAGTAGGGAGTGGGGTTTGGTGTATGGCCTCTTTGCATTCCTGGCTTAGTCGTCACTGCCCTTGGGATATTTTGTATCCTAGGTAAGTGACCTCTTGTTCGATTATTTGAGCTTTATTTCTGGATACCTTGTATCCACTTAGTCCCAGGTAATTTAATAGGCTTATTGTCCATTCCAAAAAATCTTTTCTGATTTCTGTAGCTATAAGGAGATAATCTGCATATTGAAGGAAAGCTCCATTTGGGGAGGGACTTACCCAACTTTCAAGATCCTTAGCTAGCTGGTTTCCAAATATGGTCGGACTGTTCTTGAATCCTTGTGGTAATACAGTCCAGGTAAATTGAGTCCTTCCAGTTTCTGGATTTCCCCATTCAAAGGCAAACAGGTTTTGGCTACCAGGATCCAAGGGTATACAGAAGAAAGCATCTTTGAGATCTAAAACGGTAAACCACAGGTATTCATTTTTCAATTTGATTAGCAAGGTATATGGATTTGCAACCACTGGGTGAAGATTCTCAGTTATTTTATTAATAGCTCGTAAATCTTGAACCAGTAGATAATTTGTGCCATCAGATTTCTGTATGGGTAAAATAGGTGTATTAAATTCCGATTCACATTCAACTAACAGCCCAAATTTTAAAAAAATCATCTGTTATGGGCTTAACACCTTTTATGTTTTCCACCTTAAGTGGATACTGTTTAATTCTTGCCGGTCATGTTCCAGGTTTAAGTTTAATATTTACAGGTTGTGCTGATTTGGCTGTACCAGGGGTCCCATGTGCCCAGACTTTAGGATAAACCTGATTGAGAACCTCTTCCAGTATCTCCTCTGTTTTGGACAAATCTCTAATGAGAGATAGACTTAAAACTTTAATTAATTCTTCATTATTGACTTTAATCTGAACTCCTTCAGGGGTAAACTTAATTTAAGCTTTTAATTTTTCTAACAGATCTCTTCCTATGAGGGGTTTTGGAGCCTTGGGCATATATAAGAACTGAACTGATGTATTCCTATTGTTTTGCCCAATTTATAAGATAGTGGTTTTAAAAATTATACCTTCTGCCACTGACCTGTTGCTCCAATAACATTCACAGTTTTGCCAGGATCAATTTCTTCCAATTTTACATTTAATATGGAATATGTTTTACCTGTGTCCACCAAACATTCCATTGTTTCCACATCCTCCCCCAGCTCTATTCAGACCAGAGGGTTTTCTGGGGGTGCTTCCTCCGGTCGGCCCTAATCTTGATTTAATTCCGCTATTGTTTCGGGTTTGAGCTGCAGGCAGGCTCTCCTCCAATGCCCTTCTTTCTTACAAGAGGTGCACTGAGTGGTCCAGAGTTTAGGTTTAGGTCTCCATGCATCCCAGTCATTCCTTTGTCCCTAGAAGTGGCCTTTGGGCGGCTCCCCTCTAAGGGTTTCAACAGTAGGACTAGCGATTGCTTTTTTCGACTGCCCATGCTCCACCCGACTCCAATTCCTATAAACCCTCCACGCCTCTTCTTGCAGTTTTTCTATACTCCTTTGATCTTCTGTTTTTAACTTTTGTAGTTTCTGCCTAATATCATCAGAGGGTTGGCCCAGAAAAAGGGAGATGAGCTGGTTTTTGCCATAATCATCTGATGGATCTAGGGTGGTGTACCTCCACATGGCTTCCCGCAATCGGTCTAGAAACTCTGTCAGGGTTTCATGCAATCCCTGTTTTACTTCATATAATGCACTCCAATTCACAGCTTTAGGGATACCATTTTCAAGCCCAAAAATAACCCATTCCCAATACCTTTGCAAGAATTAATAGTGATCAGAATCATTGTAATCCCAAGAAGGTTTAGTGAGAGGACATGCCTCTTCTATATCCTCCCCTGCCTGTAGCCAAGATCTTCCATAATATCTCGCAGTTTTTAATACCAGCTCTTTCTCTGTGTCTGTTAGAGCTTCCAGAATTAAATCCACATCTTCCCAATCTGGGTCCAGGGCTTTAACAAAAGCCCTGAATATTTTCGCTGCTCCTGAAGGATCGTCTCGATATCGCCTAGCCACAGACTTCCACGTTTCTAAATCAGCTAGCAAGAGGGGTACTTTAAATTTTCATGGGACCCATAGGTCCTGCTGCTTCCCGTAATGGTGCCTGAATGACCGCTTCCTGAAAAGATGCCCATCTGCCCCCCAGCCCCTGCAACCATGTCCGGGGGGGAGAAACTGAACGGTTACAATACCGCGGCTTCCTTTCTGCCTTTGTTTGTATAGTATGTGTTCTTCCTCTCTCAGGGTCCAGGGAGGATGGAGGGCTCAGAAGCACAGTTCCCTGAGTGTTATTAACCGGAAACTCTGAGTGCATTGCTTGTAATCTCCATGACTCAAAAGAAGGAACCAAATCCTCTATCCTTTCCTCATTCTCTTTATATTTCAGACATCTTTGCCCTATGGAGCATGCAGAACAACGCATTTTAAGTCCTCTCTTACCCTCTGCTTTGCGATCTTTAAAGCCAACACAGAAGGATCCCTCGGGGCCGGATTAAACTCTCATTCCCGCTGAAACTCAGGTTGATCCCTTAAGCAAAAAAAAGATCTAAGTACGCAATTTCATCCCATTTCACCTCCCTTCACAAAAATAACAAAAATGGCAATAATGTATTAGAGTCCCATGTATTGGCCACTTTTTCCCGTCTTCTAATTTGTAGAGAGACTGTTGCCTTTTTCCACCAAAAAATAGAAACTGGATGATGTTAAGAGGATAAGGAAAGCAGTTACCTTTATTGGAGATCCTCCAAGGGTACAAAACGCACACCAAAATGTTGACCTGAAAATCATCCGTCCCCAGCAGGGCACATACCCCCCTCCCAAATGAACTCCAACACTTTTATGAGTTTAGCAAATTAACATCATTGACCAAAATCTCCCAATTAGAAATATGGTTAATGAGGTCATTCCCCCTTTGTTCGGCCTCCTACTGAAGCCCCCCTAAAACTTCTAGCTCTACTGTTGTTTATGCTTTTAGTGGACATTGGACAGAGAGGTGTCCCTGGTTCTCAGAACACTCGCGTTGATAAAGGTGTCTTGTTTTGTCTACGGGGTAGGGAAACTGCTAGCTAAGAATCTATGTGGTTACACAGTAAAAGGCTACAGGACTACTAATATACAAAAAGTATAAAAGCAAAATCTCTTTGGCCTCAAGGCCACTACTGATTACAATATTTAATAAGACTTTTCTTATTCTCCGTTCCCCCTAAAGCCCCCCTTATCTTTTTCCACTGTTTCAATATATATCCTAAGGGGCTCGAATGTGTTTGCTTGCTAGCAGACGCCCCCATCTTCCACTTATGTCCTCTTACACTCTACTGATTCTTGATGATACTTAAATTTCCACACTGAACACTATATATTATTGTTTCCTCTCCCCTCCTTATTTTTATTCCTTTTATACTACACTTGGTACACACCGGGCCCCTCTGGACTGCCCGACACCAATATTCCTTTCCAGAGTTGCGGCAACGTATATAAACAAAAGGGCCACAGTCTCTAGGTCCTTTACACAACAAAGGAAGGATTGGGGAATTCCAGGGAGGATAAGGCATCAGTCGCTTCACTCTTCTTGAGCCACTTCCGTCGCCGAAGAGTGGAATCGCAGATAGAGCTACCGCACTTGCTACATATCAGATGATACGTCTCACTTGTGTTAGTGTCACCATGCGCTTTGTCCTTTACTGGCCACGCCCCTCGAGGGACAATGGAAACGCGGTTCCGGACTCCCACTCACTTCGTGCCTTCAGCATGTCTCTCTCACTCTCTCATTTACACTCTTTCTTACAGCACAAAAAGGGTACTTAGGAGGGTGCTACTCTCGCATCCAAAAGGTACCAGCCCACAAGCGGACAAAATTCCCAAGCAGGCTGCCACTGTTCAATATCTACCAAAACCTGTTCACAATACCCTGACCTCTTTAAATATTTAATCAATTTATGTTTCCACTCAGTAAACTCATACACCGCTGTTTCCCTCTGGTATCGCACCTCTAATTCTTGTATAGCTAAAGATGAACCCTGAAACTGTGGCTGCTGAAAAGCTGTCAGCAGAGAGGCCTTCTAACTCTTTCAGCATTTTTGTGAGACTTCTCTCTGTCTCTCTTTTCCCAAGCAAAACTATTATAAACAATCCTAGGAGCTTTTGTAAATTAACTAAGTTTTGTGCAGCTGCGCTTTGTTATCATTCTTGCTTAGATAAATATTTTGGAATAGATGTTGTTAGAACTGACCAATGAACTTGGTAGGTGGCTGACTAAGGGTCCAATAGACTCTTGACACTTCTATAAACTTCAAGTAAGCTAAGGGATATAAGCCTCTGTATAATTATAATTAATTAATTAAAGCTGGCATCGCTTTGTTCTCTCTGGACTCTGTGTCGTATTCCTTCGGACACTTGCGACATCTGGTGGACGCCGACGTGTACTGCAACGTGAGAAGGTAACATCGGTCCCCCCTGCCACCGGGTTTTCGCTCCGGGCACCCAGCTTTGCCCAAAAAACCTGCAAAAATGGAACAAATGTGCTTGAGGGAGAGTGAGGTCTTTGCCGCCTGGAAGATCGCCCTTAGGCTAATGAGAGCTGAGATTCCTGAGGACTCGGTTCTGCAGCTTCTCACTTGGACAGCAAGCCCTGGCTTTCAAACCACCTATGATAATGCATTTTGTTTAGACACTTGGCAACAACTGGGGTGCAAATTAACTCGTGAGCTCACTTATGGGGACGAAGATGTCATAGAACTTCTCCGCATTTGGCAGTTCCTTTATGATGTCCTTTTCCGCGTTCAGTCCGTGTGACGGGCTGAGGTTCCTTCAAGCCCGGAAACGGAGACGGGAGACGATGCTACGTCCCTGGGGTCGCTTGGCTCATCTGAAGACTCGGTCTTTGAGGACGCCGGGGATGGCGGGTCCCTGGCGAGGTCTGCAGCATCGTCCAACCGAGCGTCAGTCCCGGTGGTGGCATGGGGGTCGTGTGCAGTGCCATCCGGCCGAGAGTCCCCTTGCTATGTAAACACCAGCAGGCAGCCAGAGGGAGCTGCAGCGCGTCCCCCCCCTTATGCGCCAGGGTCAGTCCCTCCGTCTGCGCAACAGACCCAACCGGCGCTGTCCTCCGCTGGCGCCGCGGGGTGTGTAGTCCCTACAGCCCCCCCGCTCCCACTGGATCCCCCTCCGCCGCTCTCGCGACCACCGCTCGCTGGAGCGACCGCCCGTGTGCCCAAGCTCCGATTTTCCATCTGGACAATCCCCTGCAGCGGGGCGTGTGCACGCGGTGGTCGAGGAGTTAGTGGGGCTTTTATTACAGATGGCTGCCCCCCGGGGGGGGCGGCCGTGCAAGAGCTCCCGGAGAGCACTGCGCACCCCGCGCTAGGGGCTCCGGCTGCACTGGGCGCTGTTCCTGCGCTCGGCACTTCGGCTGCTGCGCAGCCGCCATCGGCAGGCGCAGTCCTCCCCCCGCCGATGCAGCCTCCGGCCGGGGTGGCCCCCCCGCCGCCGGTGCTGCCGGGCACGGGGCTCCCCCAGCAGCAGTTCCTGGCGGGGACTCTGGCGGCTCCGGCGCCTGCGCCCGCCCTCCCTACGGCTGGGGCGCCCGTGGCTGGAGCCTCAGGGGCCCTGATCCCTGTGACCACCGGCCTGGCTCTGCCGGCGGCTCCGGCGCCTGCGCCTGCCATCCCTGCGGCTGGGGCACCCGCAGCTGGGGTCTCGGGGGCCCTGGTCCCTGTGTCCGCCAGCCCGGCCCCGCCGGTCGCTACGGTGCCCACTCCGGGGGCTGCGGAGACGCCAGAGGTGTTTGCACAACCTCCTGCCGTTGTGCCTGCCTTTGGCTCAGCACCCATACCCTCCTCACCCCCTTCGCCTGCCTCGGGGCCGCTGGGTGATAGGTTTGATCCACGGTGGGAGGCAAGGGCAGCACGGCACTCGGCAGGACAGAACTGTTCCTGGACGCTCCCGTCGTGGCAGGTGACCGTGCGTCCGAGAAACCCAAGGCTTTTTGGGAGGAGGTTAGGCTGCGAGCTGCGGAGAAGAGGAATTGGGACCTCGTCGAAAAAATAAGCCTACTGATAGGGGCAGGAGAAAGTCTGTCGGTAAATCAGGACGGCAGTGCAACTTCGCAGGAAGCTGTCCAGGCCTACCACGTTTTCAAGGCTCTCCTGAATTCGAGGCAGGCTGACAGCCATGCTGTCATCTCCTGGAGAGTGGTCCAAGATATACAATCTGAGGTAGCTCAGTACGGACTTGGTTCTCCTGAAGTTATGCAACTCATTAGGGTGCTAAATACCGACTTGCTTGCTCCGTTTGATGTTAGACAGCTCGGCCAGGTGTTGTTTCAGCCTGTGCAGCTCACCGTTTCTAAAACTAATTGGAGAAAAATGGCTGAAAAGACCGCAGCAGAAAATATGCATTTGCCTCAAACTGACCTCAGATATGCAGTTGATGTTCTAATGGGAAACAATCAGTTTTACAATCCTGATATCCAAGCTACTTGGCCTTCCTTAGTCCTTGAACAGGCTCAGAAAATTGGTATAGGAGCCATGATAAAAAGCATAGAAATGGCCGCTCCGAAAACATCTTATGTGAAAATATCTCAGGGGCGGAATGAAAATTTCCTCTCCTTCGTGGAGAAGATAGCTGCATCCCTGGAAAAGCAGGTAGATAATGAGGCAGCAAGGCAGGTATTGTGTAAGCAATTGGCAAGGGACAATGCCAACGAGGAGTGTCGAAAAATTATAGATGCTTTACCAGGGGACCCTACTATATCAGATATGGTTGAGGCTTGTGCTAAGGTGAAGTCCAGGGACCCTAGGATGTCTGCCTTGGCTGCAGTTCTATGGCCCTCCCAAGCACAGCCTGGGCGGGGACAAAAGCAATCTAAAACTGGAAGTAAACAGAAACGGGCCAAGCGGAAGCAAACGGAGGACAAGGGAAACTCCCAATGCAAGAGATGTGGTAGGCCAGGTCATTGTTCAGACTATTGCAAGTCTGTGCACCATGCCAATGGTCAGCTTTTGGTTAATTCGGGAAACTTCAGCAGGAGTGCAAACAGGGGGAATTGCTCTCCGGGACAGAGGTTCCCCCAAGGCATGGCACTGACACAGGCCTACTCAGCCGACTTAGTGGCAGCGCCCAGGGATCAGCCAGGGTGGATGTCTACACCGCAGCAACAGTCGTGTTAGAAACCTGTCGTGTTTACAAGGTTCCCTTGGATGCTCATGGGCCCCTAGGGCAGGGATTCAGTGCATTGCTTTTTGGCAGATCTAGTGCCACTGTTCAGGGAATCCTTGTATACCCAGGCGTCATTGACGCTGATTTCACAGGTCAGATTTGTGCTATGGTGTCCACACCCTCCCTCCCTCACTATTCCTGAAAAGACTCGTATTGCTCAACTTGTGCCTTTTAAGTCCTGTGTTCCCAGGACAGAGCAGCGAATTCGTGGAGATGGTGGCTTTGGATCTACGGGATCTCCAGTGGTCTTCTGGGCTGCGGACATCTCCAGACAAAAGCCACAGATGAYGTGTACCCTGATCCTGCCAAACGCCGAGCCACCTCAAGTCCAGCTCCGAGGCCTGATCGACACAGGCGCTGACATGACAATCATCTCCTCCTCTGCATGGCCTCCTGCGTGGCCCTTGGCCCCCGCGGGGTCGGTCATTGCGGGGTTAGGAGGAACTGCGCGAAGCTACTTAAGCGAACGACCTGTCATGATGAAGAATGCAGAGGGTCAAACAGCTACAGTTCCACCCTATGTCACTGCAGCTCCGATTACCCTCTGGGGGTGGGATGTATTGGCTGCTTGGGGGGTACGGATCGGGACGGTTCTTTAAAGGGGGTCACTGTGCTGAAGGGCACCCAGTATCCTATGCTGCCTTTACGGTGGCTGGTGAATAGACCTGTCTGGGATCCTCAGTGGCCCCTGCCAAAAGAGAAATTAATGGCCCTTCGCCAGCTAGTTCAGGAGCAATTGCAACAGGGACACACTGAACCTTCTACGAGTCCCTGGAACACTCCTGTTTTTGTAATTAAGAAAAAGTCTGGGAAATGGAGATTATTGCAGGATCTCAGGAGGGTTAACGCTGTCATGGAAGGTATGGGGGCATTGCAACTTGGTCTGCCCTCAGCTGCCATGATTCCGTCATGATGGGATATCCCGATCATTGATTTGAAGGATTGTTTTTTCACAATTCCTTTGCATCCTGATGACAAAGCAAAATTTGCTTTCTCTGTGCCTGCAGTGAACAACACTGAACCTGTGCGGAGATATCAATGGAAGGTTCTGCCTCAGGGCATGAAGAACAGCCTGACTATCTGCCAGTGGTATGTTGCCCAAGCTTTGTCCGGAGTCCGAGAGCAGTTTCCTGAAGCGTACTGCTATCACCATATGGATGATATCCTGGTGGYGGCATCCACCCAGGATGAGCTGCTGAGGATACAGCCTCTGCTGCTCGATGCTCTGCATTCTTATGGATTGCAGGTGGCTCCGGAGAAAGTCCAGCGGCAACCTCCTTGGAGATCCTTGGGAGTCAAAATTCTGGATCAGACCGTACAACACCAGGAGGTGAAATTCTCAGATTCTATTAAGACTCTGAATGATGCTCAGAAGTTGCTAGGTGTCATCAATTGCTTACATCCTTATTTAGGGCTAGCCACTGCACAACTTTCCCCCCTTTTTAATATTTTAAAAGGGGACCCCGAGTTGAATTTACCCTGGAATTTGACTCCTGAGGCGCGACAAGCGCTGGAGGAGGTTCAACAGGCTGTTTCTGCTCGTCAGGTTTATCGAGTGGATCCCTCCATTGATATCACTGTTTTTATTACCACTCYGGATTTCCATCCTACAGGTAKCATTGGCCAATGGAATAAACAATGGCCTGACCCTTTGCATATCCTGGAATGGGTCTTTCTGCCTCACCAGCCGAGAAAGACAGCACCCGCATTGTTTGAATTGATCGCTTGTTTGATAATCAAATGCAGCCAACAGTGCTTGCAATTGATGGCAGCGGATCCTGCAACAATTGTTTTTCCAGTACAGCAGGAACACTTTGAGTGGAGCCTTACCAACACCGCTCCCCTGCAAAGTGTGCTGCAGAACTTTACGGGGCAGATTGCTTATCACCTGCCCAGCCATAAATTATTGCAATTGGCAAAATCGACCAGCATCACCTTGCGGCCCAAAAATAGTCCGGTGCTGGTGCAAGGACCCACCGTCTTTACAGATGGGTCCGGAAAAACCGGGAAAGCCATTGTCACCTGAAAGGAAGGGTCTGAGTGGCAAGTGCTGGAAGGCCGTGAATCAGGCTCAGCCCAGCTTGTTGAACTGAGGGCTGTTGCAATGGCTTTCCAGCGGTTTTCTCAGGTGCCTTTGAATTTGGTCACTGACTCTGCTTATGTAGCAGACATCRCTCAACGCTTAGATTGTTCGCTTCTAAAAGAAGTCGACAATAAGACTCTGTTTTTGCTATTGAAAGCCTTGTGGTGTGCAATTCATGCTCGAGTTCATCCATATTACATCTTGCATATTCGAAGCCACACCAATTTGCCAGGTTTCATAACAGAAGGTAATGCCAGGGCCGACATGTTAGCTAACCCGGTCTGGGCAGCGCCTCAACCTGACACAATCGCGCAAGCCAAGGCATCGCACAGCTTTTTCCATCAAAGTGCGCATACCCTGCAGAAGCAGTTCCATCTAACGCCAACTGAGGCTCGGGACATTGTCAGCACTTGTGCTGACTGTCACGGACTCGCTGCACCTTTGCTATCTGGAGTAAACCCCAGAGGTTTGAAAGCCTTGCAGCTTTGGCAAACGGATGTCACGCATATCCCTGAATTTGGCAGGTTTAAGTATGTGCACGTGTCTATTGACACCTTCTCCTCAGCTATGTGGGCATCTGCTCATACTGGAGAGAAAGGCCGCGATGTCATCGCCCATTGGAGAATAGCTTTCGCAATCCTGGGCGTGCCGTCCTCTGTGAAAACCGATAACGGCCCCGCCTACGTTTCACAGAAGACGCGGCAGTTTCTGCATCTATGGGATGTGAATCACACTTTGGGTATTCTGCATTCCCCTACTGGCCAAGCCATTGTTGAACGCGCTCATGGTACCTTGAAGCGTGTTCTCGAAAAACAAAAAGGAGGAATGCATGGAGAAACCCCACAGAGCCGACTAGAAAAGGCTTTGTATACAATTAATCATCTTACAGTGCCACAAAATTCAGACAATCCTGTCATTCTAAACCATTTCCTCTCATTGCAGTCTTCAGGCGAGACGCACCTACCTTGAGCGAAAGTCTGGGTTCGGGACCTGCTCACTAAGAAGTGGGAAGGTCCGCACGAGCTTATTGCTTGGAGTCTTGGGTATGCTTATGTTTCCACAGATACCGGGGTGTGATGGCTACCTGCAAGATGCGTTCGCCCTGACCTGCAGCACCAGGAGCAAAACAGGCAACCTCCAAGACAACCTGCAGCTGATGACCAGAATTGAGATCATCAACTGAACGATCCTTCTGATGACGACCAAGATGTTGACCATCAGGCGAATGGTCCCTCTACAAGCAGAGACTGAACTTTAAGTTTCCTTTGTTATGGAGTCAGAATGTTAAAAGCCCTTAAGGCTGTTTGGACTGTAGAGTTCAGTTTGATAAATGTATATGTAGAGTTAAGTTTGTTAAATGTGTCTCCCAGGGAATTGCTGGAGTGTCTCTCTGCCTACTCCAAGTCAGCATCCAATTCAAGTCCTGTTTGGTATCCAGACGATTACCGAATGGACCCCACAAATCGTGTTTGTCCTCCTTGCTGCATAGGATCCTGCAGGGGATTACAAACGCCATTTGGTCCTTAGACAAAAAAGGGGAGTTGTGGTTGCTGAAAAGCTGTTGGCAGAGAGGTTTTCTAACTTTCCCAGCATTTTCGTGAGACTTCTCTGTCTCTCTTTTCCCAAGAAAAACTATTATAAACAATCCTAGGAGCTTTTGTAAATTAACTAAGTTTTGACTAAGTTTTGTGCAGCTGCCGTTTGTTGTCATTCTTACTTAGATAAATATTTTGGAATAGGTGTTGTTAGAATTAACCAATGAACTTGGTAGGTGGCTGACCAAGGGTCCAATAGACTCTTGACACTTCTGTAAACTTCAAGCAAGTTAAGGGATATAAGCCTCTGTATAATCATAATCAATTAATTAAAGGCTAGCATCGCTTCGTTCTCTCTGGACTTTATGTCGTRTTCCTTCGGGCTACAGCGACAGTTGGTGATGGTATTCGCAGATTGGACAACCCGATGCCGAGCACCTCACCGACTGCCGTGAATTTCTGGTGTTTTTGTGCTTGGGACAGTCCTTAATGAAATGTCCTAACTCCCCACAATAGTAACATTGTTGGCTGTCTTTAGATGATGCCACCAAAGCTTCTGCCACTCCTTTCGAGACCATCATGGCAATTGTGTGTTCGGTTGATGTTAACTTGTCACAGACCTCAATCATCTGATCTATGGTGGGTTATGGGTCGAGAGGGAGGGCTCTCAAAATCTTTTTACACTCCCCGTTTGAATTGGCCATTGTCAACTTGCACAACAGTTCTTTGAGTGCCTCCAGGTTCTCAACCTGTCTTTCAATAGAGCCTTTTAGGCGGTCTATAAATTTGATGAAGGTCTCATCCACACCCTGTTTAATGTCTGAAAAGTTTTGGGTGGGAGTGGCATCATGGAGTGTCTGAAGCAGCGCTGTCTCTGCTGCTTTTTTGATGTCTCTGAGGACAGCCTCGGGGAGATTTTGCGCTTGGTCTTGGGGGCATTCCAAATTACCTTCTCCACTTAAATGGTCGATGGTTAAATGGGCCCTAGCCCCATCCCCTCTATACGATTGTATAAGTCCCCTTAGATGTTTCTTCCAAGTTCTGTCCCAGAATATATACTCAGCGTCAGAGAGGAGGCACAACACTATGTTCTTTATGTCATGGGGTGCTAGGGTATGTGCAGAGAAGGTAATCTGGAGCAAGTTTTTAAAATATGGCAACCCTCGCCCATACTCTTTTCCAGCCTTGCACAGCTCTTTAAGCTGGGCGTAAGGGACCGGCTCCCACCCAGGGTTTCTTCCGCTCTTATAAATAACTGGAGCTGCAAAGAATGTAATTTTGTCAGCTAACTCCCAGTTACCATCCCTTACTGCCCTTCTTTGCACCACAACCCAGGGATCTTCAGACTCCGCATCAGAATCCTGGGAGTCACCGCCCTCCTCTCTGAAGAGGAGGGAGAGCACCTGGCTCGTGTGTGGGGTTTACTAAGGACCAGATTTGCCTGCTGTTGCGTGGCAATGGACTCCAAGATGGCGTCATTTTGGTCGCCATCACACCCACTTCTGGCTCTGGTAGCATGGTAACTAGAAGAGGGTTGGTTCCCAGGGGCAGAGCCACCGATGGAGAAGGTGGAGACTCTGGGAAGGGACATGGGGTCTGCGATAGGCAAGGGATTCCCGATGGAAGGGGAGGGGGTCGAAGCAGACACCCCATTGATGCGTGGGAGGAGGGGCCTGACATGATGACATGCGCAGGGAAGGGAGGGGGAAGGTCGCAAGGTGGTGGAATGGCCGGCGCCACGCGGTCGGTGCCATTTTGCATGGCCGCGACTGGGGATGAGGATATAGGAAAAAGGGTTGGGAAAGAGCCCAAGATGGGGTGATCAAGCCCATCTCGAGAAGGGGACAGGGGAGACTGGGGGATGTCAGGGAGTCGGTAGCAGCCCTGTGCCCTTGGGCAGGATCCATCTCCCGGTCTCTCCTGAGATGGGGAAAAGGGTTGAGGAACGCAGGGAGAGTGAAGCGGGAAAGCGTCTTTTAACTGGGAGTTAACCAAACCTGAATGTTTCCTAATACCCTTAACACTTGTTACCATAATGGCAAGCAAAACTAAATCCCGTGAAATGTTAGGAAAGTATTTAAACAACCAAAGAACTAAACATTTTTAAGTCACCTGTAGAAAAGTGAAAATTCCCCGAATAAAAGCTCTTTCAACTTGGTTAAAAACTTCCCACTGGGGATGGGTTAAGTTAGCCCCCATCTCCAACTCTTCCCAACACCCGGGAGAAAAAGCTTAAAAAAAAATAGAAAAAAGACCTGATATATTTCACTCACCAAGTGGGTCAAAAGAAGCTCTCAGGGTGTTCCGTCAATTTTCAACCGGTCTTCTCCTCCTGAGAAGGTTGTCGGTCGCCCCTCAGATTACCCTGATAAAACTCAGAGCTCTCTCTGGGGAGGTGGCTGCTCCGAACGCAGCTTGATTTCCAGCAGCAAAAATCTGCTGGACACGCTTTCAGAAACACGTGTAGAAACGGTCCCTGTTCAGTGCGCCAACTGGAACCCTCTGGAACTGGGACATATAGGGTAGAAAGGGGCAGGGAGGCCAATGGGCCAATCAGGGAAACAGCACTGAGGTACATTAACATAGTGAAACAAAGCATCCTGGGAGAGGCCTTTTCAGTCACCATAACCTGGGGAGCTACCTAAGTTTCCTCCCTCCAAGGGACCCTTGTGGTCCCTCTGTAAGCAGGCTCACTGGCCTCCACAGGACAGGGAAACACGTGTACCTCAGGGGATTTTACTTTGGGTGAGAACAGCCTGTAATGCTGAATTGCATATGTAACACTGGTTGCTCAATGGCACTGGCACTGCATGTCATGAATACCATGGGCAGTGAGAATGGACTGCTTCAGTTATATCAGTCATGGACCAAATGAACTCAATCCATATCCTGGGGGATGGTGAGTGGCTACCAAAATAATTGCATTTGTATATAGTTATATGTATATATGTGTACAGTTGAAAGGTATTAATTTGAGTATGCGGCAAATTATATGGAATAAGGGGTGGATAATGTCCTGGGTAACTCAAAATATTTTTATATTCCATAGCTATCTGTGCTATGCCAAAAATTTTTACTGTCTCTTTAAGACCCAGCGGCCAGAAATGGAGCCTTGGGGGTCAGGGGTGCCAGGTCCTTTTAAATGTTGTGGGCATTCAGGCAGAAACTCTCTTTCCTCTCCCTTTCGTTCTCATGGGGAAGCTGGGATGGCACAAGGCAGAAGCCTTCTTTCGCTTCTCTTTGGGCTCCAGAGGAGGTTGGCTTCATGAAGGTCTCCAAGAAGCCACATTTTGCAATCCTAAACTGCTTCAAGGCAAATTCCACAAATACCTTTCCACAGCTCGGAGCCAGTTGGGGCTGGGCTGCCATTATTCAGTGCTCAGTGGGTCCGTTTTCTCCCCCCCTCCCCCCCCCCCCATGGGGGCAGCAACCAGACACAGCAGCACCGACACTTGCTGAGTACAGCAGTTGGGAGAAGGTAGCAAGCAGCAGCATTGACTGTCTTGGTTTAACAGACAGATGTCTGCCAAGGAAGGTGAGAACCTTCCTGGAATGGAAAGATGACCCCCTCCCTCCAAATTATTATAACTTCAAAATTATGTGGCTTCCAGGGAAAAATATGGGGGAAGGAATAACAGTTCTTTACTAGCAAATGTATATATAAAACCAAACAAACAACGAAAAACAATAACAGAAGTTTTCCCACCCATTAAGCACCACTTTTCCGCTTTGGTGTAGTTATGACCACAACCAGCAGGGGGTGCTAGTGGCTCTGGTGAGGCGACAGCTGCAGTGACTTTCTCGCAGCCGGCAGAGGGCGCTAGCAGGCCCCAGCAAGGCAGGGAAGGTGCAATGATTCCCCCGCTGCTTCAGGGGGCACTCTGACGCAAGCTCAGCAACCTCCTCAGATGGTGTTGTGATACAGAAATATTTAAGATGTTCCAGACCCCACGGACAAAGACTCTCCAAACTTATTAAAGTTAGGAAATTTTATGTTTAATGACAGCGCTGGGGCAGCTACGTACTCAGACGTAGTGCCGCTTTCTAAAACAATACACAATCTATTTATCTACAATAGTCTTGAATATTCAAAATACAAATACATAATCATA
>JACAXG010000472.1:99978-110687 GCA_018881555.1 Amblyornis subalaris | reverse complement strand
TGACCTTTCTGCTTTTGCACTTTTACAATTGGTTTGACCCTGAGATCACCATGTTCTACCCTCCCCGTTACTCATGAGCAGATTCTTCAAATAGAATAATTAATACATGTCTTTTTTCTTCTGATCTCTCTAATTCAGTTTCTCTATTTCTCATGTGGATGCAGCTGAACAAACTTCTAGTGACACACAATCAGTCAGAGGCCTTCTTCTGGTTTCTCTCTCAGCTAATTATTAACTACTTCATCAACTCCACCTGAGTCTATCTACTACTTGGCTAAAATTATCTTAACTTAATTTTTAGTTCTCACTAAAATCTTACTAGATTTGTGTTTCAGGATGACTCCCCTCCCTCCTCCGAATTACTATACCTTTGAAATTACGGCGCTCTCAGGCAAAGATGGGGTAAAAAGAATAACAGTTCTTTACTAGGGTTATATATATCTATATATCTATAACAAGACAGATACACGGCAACACTAAGAGAACAGACAAACCCAGTAACAGTCCTTTCTCTGTCGTTGTGCAATCCTCCGTTGGGGCAGAGAGGCTGCGGTGACTCCCCGCGGCTGCAGGGGGCGCTGTGGCGCGAGTGTGACTGATGCCTTAAGTATTAGCCTTTGGATTTTTCTAATCCTACACTGTGCTGGTGTGTAATTCTGAACTCCATATTATGTGCTAAGCAAGCTCTCTTCACATTCTAGTTAGACAAAACAATCCCTTCTAGGCCTGGGAACCCAGGTCACCATCCTAGGCCTAAGTATAAACAAAAGTGAATTGGGAGGGGGGTGAATAGGGGAATATTACTTCATTACCTGGAACTATAATTGGACAATTAACTTTAAAGCAAATGTACCAAACTTATATCTGTGGGGAAAACTGGTGATCGGAGTCCATCTTGGGTCCAGCCTAGCTGAACCTTCGGCCTTAGCCAGGCTCTGTACTGCCCAAGGTGTACTTATTGAAGGCCTTCAATAAATTCCTACCTTTATTCACTTATTTTGCTGAGTCTCTGTTTCAGGTACTCCTATTTTAGGCATCACGGGGACCTCTCCACGTGGCAATGGTGGCTCCGGCGAGCAGGAGAGGGAGAGGGGAGATTGCTCCCTATGCGAACTCATGGGACAGCAGCCCGTCTGCAGCAACCTCAGCAGCGGGCAGCAAGCAGCGCAGGCAGGCAGGGTTGACTGGGGAGCGATGGACTTCGGTGTCACCCATCGAGCGGCCAGCAGAAGGAGGGAACAGCAGAGATGAGCAGACTCGGACGTCGACTCAAGTGGAGCAGAAAAACCCAGGCTGGTGGCAGAGACGGCAGCGGTGAGCAGCTCCGGGCAGCAACCGGTTACAGCATAACTCTGTACCCTGTGCTGCAGCGGGACCCTCACCGAGACGTCACAGTGTATCTGCGCTCTGGAGCGAGCGGGCTGAGACCTCGCAGTGTAGCGGTGTTCCCAGAGCAAAACCGGCACTCACTGCAGACACGACCGTCCTCCCCGAACGCCAAGCGGAGAAGATAGCAAGCCCTGGCCTCTGCCCCCTCTCCCCAAAGTCTCGAAAAAGGTCCCCTCCCCTCTCCCGATGATAAGCTGCAACCTCTGGGGAAACAAGCCCTCTGCCACATATTTCCAGCTCTTTGTTTCTTTAATTGGGGAGATTGTCCTGGCCTCTGGGTTGGGCAAGCAATCCCTTTTGTCCTTAAGTATCGCCCATTCTGGGTGATTAGCGTGGAATGCAGGGTGGATAGGCAACTTTCTTTGTTCTCAAGTATCACCCATTAGTTCCCAGCCAGCCCCTCCCCGCCTACATACAGGTCTCCCTGCTAGATAGGAAAAAGGAGAAGAAAAAAAAGAAAAAGTTCATTGGTCCTACCCATAACACCTTTTTTGGGGGGTTATTAATAATTACATCCAGTCTGTTAGAGGAGAAGTAGGGGGTGATTTTTCCCAGCCTTTCACCTTGTTCTTCCCCTTCAGATCTGGCACATCACCTTTTGAGAATGTTCAGTTCCCCCTTGATGTTAAAGATACCACCTTTTTGTTGTTACATCTGTCAGGTGTGTTAGGGCTCCTCTATATGGTCTGCAGCATTTCTAGAATCAGGGCTGAGATTCCCAGAGAGGTTGTCCAGAGATCCGCCCCAGTCACAGAAAATCCTGAGTGCCCTGGGATGTGGGAGGACATAGGCCAAACCCTGAAGGAATTCTCTGCCCCTATAGCTTGGAACTTTCTGCCTGAACAAATTCAGAATCCAGCTGAGGTGGGGAAATATCTGAAAGAAAATTGCAATAACAAATCTAAAGAGAAGAAGCTCACTGCAATGTGTTGGGCCCTGGCTAATGCTTACCGCACACTGCCCAATACTGTATGGCAGCAGGTACAGCCAGAGGGGCAGGACAATAGATCAGCAGACACCCCAGTCATTCAGGCTGCAGTTAAACCAGACAGGGAGCCTAAGCCAATAGCAGTTGCCCCTGTCCAGAGAAGGAAATACAAAACCAAATCCATTTGCCCAGTTGATGATGATGGGAAGCCAGGACCCTCACGGCCAGCAGAGGAATCAGAACCAGAAATCATTACTGACTCCCTGTCCATAGAAAGCCTTCACAATCTAAGGAAAGATCTTACTCGATGGTTTGATGAGTCTATAGTAAGTTGGTTTTTCCGAATCTGGGACACCGCAGGTGATGGTATAATTTTGGATAGTAATGAAGCAAGGCACTTGGGATCCCTGCCAAGTGATGTGAGTATTGACCAGGGGATTGTGAGGAGACCTGAATCTCTCAGCCTCTGGACACGGCTCTTAACAAGCATGAAAGAAAGATATCTGTGCCGAGATCTCCAGCTGCAGCTAGGCCTTTGGAAGATCATGGAGCAAGGAATTCAACGCTTGAGAAAACCGACTGTGATAGAGACCATTTTCTCAGATGACGACCAATTCCCTAGAAGCCCGGACATGGTGAAATGCATGTCAGTGATGTGGCTCAAACTTGCACGACTTGGGCCGCGAGAGTACGCCCCTGCCCTGGCAATGATGCAGTGGAATGAGGAGGACAAGACAGTGGGTGCTATGGCAGAGGCTCTGGGCATATGAAGACACTGCATGGCCCAGCACAAGGAAAAATCTCAGCTGTGGAAACAAACCTGACAGAGCGTATACAGAAAGTAGAAGACAGGATTGAGGAGACCCACCAGAAACTCAGGAAGGAGCTTAAAGAGGACTTTCTCCAAATCTCGTCGGTACAGGCCAGAAGCCCTACTATTAGCAGCAGATGTCCCCCAGCTAGGGAGAGAGGGTACACCCCAGGAGCTGACCTGTGGTTCTTCCTGTGTGACCACGGGGAAGATATGAGAAGGTGGGATGGAAAACCCACTTTTGTCCTGGCAGCACGGGTGCATGAACTGAAGGAGGGGACTACTAATAGACAGAGTTCCACCAGAAGGAATGTAACTCGTTTCCCATAGCCGATCTGCCAGGAATAACAGAAAGGGAGGATGACATCTGATGCCCTTGAAGGGACTTCCAGAATTTATGCCCAGGGACGAAATGATAGCAAGGACTAGAGGGGCCCTGCCTCTAGCCAAGTAGATGTATGGGAAAATTGTGTCTTTTGGACAGTGTGGATTCGATGGCCTGGCGCATCAGAACCACAAAAATACCAGGCTTTGATGGACACTGGTGCGCAGTGCACTTTAATCCCATTGGAACATGTGGGGGCAGAACCCATTTTTATTTCTGGGGTGACAGGGGGATCTCAGCAGTTGACTCTGCTGGAAGCTGAGTTGAGCTTGACCGGGAAAGAGTGGAAGAAACACCCTGTTGTGACTGGTCCAGAGGTCCTGGTTGCACCTGGTGGGTGATGCAGAAGGATGGAGAAACCAGATGCATACCTCAAGGGGACCTTACTTTACGTTGAACCATCCACAATGCTGTACCTCTACCGATATCTGTATGTATATGTGTATATACTTAGGATAATGCATGTATGTATATAGTTTAAAATTTTAAGTTTGATGTTAGATGTTAGTGTGGGAAAAAAGAAAAAAATTTCGGGGTGGATAATGTTATGGGTTCGACAAATGAAAACTTCTTTTCTTTCCCCATGTAGCAGGGAGACTGTAGGGAGGGAGGGGCTGGCCGGGAACTAATGAACAATACTTAGGAACAAAGAAAGTTGTCTATCCACCCGCATTCCACACTGATCACCCAGAATGGGTGATACATAAGGACAAAAAGAATTGCTTGCTCAACCCAGATGCCAGGACAATTTCCCCAGTTAAAGAAACAAGAGCTGGAAATGTTGGCAAGGGGGTTGTTTCCCCAGAGGCTGGAGCTTATCATCGCGAGAGACGAAGGGGGACTTTTTGAGACTTTGGTGAGAGGGGTGTGGAGAGCGGGCTCGCTGCTTTTCTCTCTGGGCTCGGTGTTCAGAGAGAACAGTCGTGTCTGCAGCAGAGTGCCGGTTTTGCTCCGGGAACACTGCTACACTGCGACATCTCCGTCTGCTCGCTCCAGAGCACGGATACACTGTGACGTCTCCACGGGGGTCCCGCCGCTGCATTGGGTACAGTTATGCTGTAACTTGCTGCCCAGAGCTGTTCGCCTCTGCGGTCTCTGCCATCAGCCTGGGTTTTTCTGCTCCACTTGGGTCAGTGCCTGGGTCTGCTCATCTCTGCTGTTCCTGCCTTCTGCTGGCTCCTCGGTAGGTGATAACGAAGTCCATAGCTCCCCAGTCAACCCTGCCTGACTGTGCTGCTTGCTGCCTGCTGCCCAGGTTGGTGCTGAGACGGGCTGCTGTCCCATGAGTTCACACCGGGAGCGATCTCCCCTCTCCCTCTCACCCGAGCTGCCATTGCCACATGGAGAGGTCTCCGCACTTGCACCACAGGGCCCCCTGCAGCCGTGGGGGAGTCACCTGCAGCCTCTCTGCCTCAACAGAGAATCGCCCAATGAGTGAGGAAAGATTGTTATGGGGTTTGTCTGTTCTCTTATTGTTGCCGCTTATCTGTCTTGTTATATATATATAGATATATAATCCTAGTAAAGAACTGTTATTCTTTTTACCACATCTTTGCCTGAGATCCCTGTATTTTCAAGGGTATAGTAATTCGGAGGAGGGAGGGGGGGTCATCTTCTCTATCCCAGGAAGGTTTCCCACCTTCCTTGACAGACACCTGTCTTTCAAACCAAGACACTGTGCTAAGATCCGAGACCGGAGCCGCTCCCTGCTGGGCCCCTGCCCTGCTGTGTGCTGGCACGCCTGCTACCTGCCTGAAGCCCGGGACTGGGGAGCCAAGTCAGGGAGAGAAAGCACACCAAAAGGCTCCAGTCCAGCTGTTTTTGTTTGCCCTGACTGCCGTTGGAGAAAAGGTCGACTCCAGGTAACCACTGGGATTTTCCTCTGCTGCGGGACTGCTCTGTGGGGGGTCTGCATCCCTCGGTTTTAAAAGCCAGCACCATCTTGGACCATGTGTTTGGAAAGGGGTATTCCTCACGCACTGCCCCCACCCTCTGGACATTTTTTGGGTTTTTGTTTCTGTGTGTGTGTCGGGAAGTTGATTTTGATGGTTTAGTGCTTAACAGTTATTTACTATTTTTCCCTTGCCTTGTGGATGGGCATTCTGTGTGCTAATAAACCGTTTAATTTTTTTTCACTTTCATCTCCTAGTATTCATTCCTTATTTGTGGAAGGGGATTTTTGGAACCCTTTTGTAGAGGAGGAATCATTCCAGAGAATCCTCTCTTAAATTTGTCTCAAAACTGAGACATTTAGTTTTAATCAATTGTGGTTGTACTCAGTTTATTTATAAGTACTTCAGCATTTCTACAATTTAAAACGTCAAATCCTGTCCCTGTGATTCCAGTCACATCTCTTGTTGTTCATTTTGGAAAAGTGAGGGTTTGACCATGTAACCAAGCTAACCATCCTGCATGGGAGGTACTTAAAAAAATTGAGCAGGTTGGTTTAAGTGCAGAAATATTAATCTGCATTACTTTTTCCACCCATTTAAGAGATCAATATGGCTTAAACAAAATTTGTTGCTGACTTGTATTTTTGGTCACATATGGTCTGATTTCCAAAATTCGTGGAGATAGAATTTTTTCATCCTCTTTGATTGGGGTGGAGGTGGTTATTTTAGTTTCAGTAATATCTATTTTGAATTTAAATGACACTCCCACCTTGTGATGGGCCTCAAGACATGCCAAAGACCAGCTTTCACCAGGGTAAAATTGTACCAACAATCCCATTTTTTCAGAGATTCAAACTTTGATGTCTTTCACTTCTGGGTTTGATGTGTCGTGAACAGAAATCTGGGATGCCTCTTTATAGGTAGATCCATTAATCATCCAGCATATTATTTTGATTTTGTTCCCTGCCATTCCCTGAATTTGGGGAATTTTATTATCAGCTTCATCCTCATCCCAGCTCCATTCCTTTTGTAAATATACTTCAGCTCCATGCATAATTAGGGTGACCAGGTTAAAATCTTTTACTGGAATGTATTCCCATACTTCTACTGAATTTAACAGAGGCTTGAGACCATAGCCATTCTAAATTTTTCTGGCTATAAGCTAAGAGAAATAGTATTGCTAAGGGTAAGAGTGGCAACATAAATCTAAACTTTCAGTTTGTCAGTTCAAAATTCAGGTTATCAGATAATTGGGTCAGAGAACACCTAGGTAAACTTGACATCCACAAGTCCATGGGTCCTGACAGGATGCATCCATGAGTGCTGAGAGAGCTGGCAGACACCATAGTGAGGCTGCGCATGATCATCTTTGAAAGGTCGTGGTGATTAGGAGAGGTGCCTGAGGACTGGAAGAAAGCAAATGTCATCAAAAAGGGCAGGAAGGGGGACCCAGGGAACTACAGGCCACTCAGCCTCACCACAATCCCTGGAAAGGTGATGGAGCACCTCGTTCTGGAGACCATCTCTACCCCCATGGAGAATAAGAAGGTGATTGGGAGTAGTCAGCATGGATTCACTAAAGGTAAATCATGCTTGACCAACCCAATTGCCTTCTGTGATAAGAAAACTACCTGGATGTATCTGAAGGGAGGGTGCCAAGAAGATGAAGCCAGGCTCTTCTCGGTGAGGCCAAGCAACAGGACAAGAGGTAACAGACAGAAACTGATGCACAAGTTCCACCTGAACATGAAGAAGAACTTTTTTCCTGTGCAGGTGACCGAGCACTGAAACAGATTGCCCAGAGAGGGTGTGGAGTCTCCCTCACTGGAGATATTCAAGAACCATCTGGATGCAATTCTGTGCAATGTGCACTAGGATAAGCCTGCTTGAGCAGGGAGGTTGGAACAGGTGACCCACTGTGGTCCCTTCCAACCTGATCTGTCCTGTGATTCTGTGATTCTGTAACAGTTTCCCAATATCAAGATAGTTACAAAATTGTATGCAACATGAATTAAGCTATACTCCAAGTCTTTTCAAAACCTTTTTGTTATACCTATGAAAAATCAGCACTTCTATACAGTAAAAGAATAAAATTATTCTTAGATGGGTAATCTCTGATATCAATGCTAAAAATTTTCCAGGGGCCTTCAAGTTGCCCATATGCCATTTCCTGGTTCTAATTACAATTCATTAAGACTTAAAAGTTCTTATATTAAGGTCTCTGGTTTGTTGAGAGGTCCACTGTGCAGGTAAGACTTTCTTCACTCTGGGGTAGTGAATCCAGGAATCTATCCCTTCTACTTTCATGGTAGATGTAGTCAACAGAACTGTATATGGTTCTTTCCACTTATCCTCTAGTGGCTCATCCTTCCAGGTCTGGACATAAACAGTTGCGTTGAGTTCTGGTTGAAAGCTGTGGATGGCTGCATCCAAAGGAAGGCAGGTTCTGCTGGTTGAGATACCTATAAAGAGAGGACAAAACCTGTGAGAGAGATAACAGATAATTTCTCAACATATCATTGCCTTTCAAGTGCATTTGATCACCTTTTGGCACCACCGTGTTAATTTGCTATGATCTGCCATATAGAATTTCAAAGGGGCTCACTCCCTCCCTAACATGTGGGGTGATTCAGATTCTCATTAAAAGCCACTTCATATGTGTTTCTTGACACAGTTTGGCACTTTGTCTTTTCAGGGTTTGATTCATTCTTATTCTTCTACTAGACTCTGGTCTCCAAGGGGTGTGCAAATCCCATTTAAACTGAAGGAATTTAGACACTCCCTGAACCACCTCTGTGATGAAATGGGGTCTGTTGTCTGAAGACAAACCCTCTGGAATTCCAAATCTAGGAATTATTTCTTCTAGTAAAATTTTAACAACCTCCCTGGCTCATCTGGTGTGGCAAGGGAAAGCCTGCAGCCATCCTGAAAAAGTATCGACCAGAACAAGCAGATACTTAAACACATTTAGGTAACTCAGAGAAATCTATTTGCCAGTATTCCCCTGGAGTTACTCACTGTTTTGCATCTCTTCCATAGGGCCTTTTTTTGAATTTTAAGATTACTTACACAGCAGATTGGACATCTTGTTATTATATCCACAGGGAACTGCATCTTTGGTCCTATAGCATGTCTTTTGATACTACTTATCATAACATCTGCTCCCATGTGAGTTTCTTCTTCCATCATTTTAGTGGTTGTTAGAACTTGTTGATTGTGTGTGTGTCAGCACAGGCACAAACTCATGGCTAAAACACAAAGAGTAAATTTATTTGTGTTGTCTTGCTAACCAGGGGATCCCTGAAACGACCCCTGGGCAGAGGTACACAAGCAGAGACACAGGCACCATTAAACTCAGTCCATGCCAGAGGATCACCAGCTTGCTATTGACACTGGTTTATGAAGAGTTATTCTCAGCTGCAAGGTCACAGTCCTCCTCACCAGCCTTCTGCTTTTAACCCATTCTTCCCAATAGTTATCCACCAACCTTTTGAAATATTTTTTCTTTTTGAATATCTCAGTATTTCTGCCAGTCAATCTTCTTTCATCCACAGACCGCAACAGAGTTAAATTGTTATTGTTTCCATTGTTCCAATTCTGTTGCAAATACATTACCAACCAGAGTAGAGCTGTTTTTTTAATCCCTGTGGTAGTACTGTCCGGCATAGCTGCACCTTTCTTCCCATTGTCGGATTTTCTCACTTGAGCCAACAACGCTCCCTTCCGATTGAGTCTGTAACTACACCAAAAAGGGAAATTGCTCAAAGGGTGAGAAAGGCTGTTATTGGGTTTTCTGGTTTTTTGTTGTTGTTTGTCTATCTCGTTATATATATCTCCTAGTAAAGAACTGTTATTCTTTTACTCATATTTTTGCCTGAAAGCCCCGTAATTTCAAGGTTATAAGAATTTGGAGGGAGGGGGTCATCTTTTCCATTCCAAGATGGTTCCCGCCTTCCTTGGCAAACACCTGTCTTTTAAACCAGGACACTTAGTGGGCCCTTAAAGCTAGCTATTACTGAATGTGTGGCTCTGCCATTGATCAAAAATCTGTTTCATTCCCTGGTTTTACTGAAACTAGGGGATCTGCTGGGTATGCCCTGATATTTCCCCCCATCCCCTTCACTCATTGTCAAAAATTCTCCATCATCATTACATTTACATCTTCTAATTGACCCATCCTGCCTACAAATAGCACATTGATTGAGACCCCAAAATCTCTGTCCATTCCCCTTCTTTCACCTTCTCTAACACCACTCTCTTTTCTTTCAGAGTAAAAAGGTATTAAATATAACCTGCATATCCCCCCCAATTAGAGTTATGTTAGCACGACAGTTTCCCAAAGCTGATACATTCCTTCAAGATTGTCTCAGTATGAAACAACAGATCATTTCCAATTCAACAAATCTGATGTAGTAAAAGGGACATGTTGAAGATAGGTAAAACAAAATGAAGGCCTTGTTACTCTTGTAAAATCATGGCTCACTCCTGTTAGTTCGGCTAAGTAGAAAAGGCCTCTGGGAATGACTCAGCTGAATTAGAGGTAGAAAAAGAAGTTATACACATCGCGTGTTCACATCATGGCTTATGGTGGTTGGTTCAATTATGTTTGTTGTATTTCAAAGGTATGTAACTGATAAAGGCCTAACTGTTTAAAAAGGCCTGGTTTTTGAAATAAACAGTTTCCCCTTTGAACCTGTCTGGAGGGTCTGTGTTGCTCTGCTTCCCTACAATTGGCGCCCGAACAACGGGATATCAGATCGCAGTGAAGAAATGCACTACAACTCAGCCAGGAGGTCCTTATGACCCTGTGTAGTAAAAAGGGGCTCGGGCGCCTGGCCGCACTCCTCCCAACGCCAGGAGCTGAGCCGAGGGACTCTGTCCACTCAAGGCAGGGGTGGGTGTCTCACCCTGAGATTTCCTGCTCAGTCAGAGCCTGTCACCACGACGCCGATGTAATTAGGAGCCCACACAGGAGGTGAAGGGTACGGGAGCGGGGTCTCCTCGCTCTCTCCTTTATTAGGGGAACAGGAACGGGGGTCCGGGCAAGAGAGGTCTTGAAGAATCCCCCCGGGAGCTCAGCGTGCACAGACTTTTAAGGGACAGGAAAAAGGGGAGGAGAGAGGGAGTACAACTAATGGGGAGAGGGGAAAGGGGAGGATCTGAGGGCCAACAAACCAATCAGTAAGACACAGGGGAGGGTACAAAGAACTACAACCAATGGGGCGTCGAGTACAACAGAACTTTCTCGAACAGGGGATAGAACTTAACACAAAACTGACAGCTTGCTCCCTGCTCTAATTCTCC